>DWME01008842.1:0-11374 GCA_018244795.1 Parelbella ahira ahira
TTCCATGGGACTTAAGCGTAACTGGTGAAACGTGGGAGTGTACTACACTCCTCTGCCTACCCCTTCGGGGATTACAGGCGTGGTTTTACGTTTGTTACGATATTTATATAGTATGCAAAATGGTGTTTTTCAGCGGAAACAGTACACAGATCGGCTATTTCCTGATGCTCAATTTTGCTTGCAACCAAAATAAGTTAATACAGAATTAGAAAAAAATAAGTTATTACAAGAAATTAATGTATAAAATTTATGTTAGTTCGGTTGTCCGTTCCGGCGCCTAAATAATAACTTGATACGCTGCATTTCAGAACGTCTACCTATGAGTCCGTGAAACACCCGAATTAGAATCCAACAGGGCTATAGTCATTTCGTTTTTTGTTACAATCATTCTGACAACGCTAATAACAGGTTGTCTATCAGCATATTCATGAACCATAGTTTATATTTTAGCAATGTAAAAACTTACTGACTGTAGGCGACTTTACATTAAATGGTTACCAATATGAGGCCTCCGTAACTTAAAAATAATTTAATTGATCGCGGCATATTAGTTCTCTCTAGTAGTCTTAAAATCTTTGTATGATGGTATCCATTTGAATACTAAGAGAAATTACAAAAAAATCGGTTAATTCCTTCTAGCTAGCTAGAATGGCTGACAGTGACCTAATCCGCATGAATTTAAGAGGGTCCCGTATCTTAGAGTGAAACGATAAACCGATTGATCTATGATAAAATTATCAAACAAAATTAAAAATGAAAATAATCTGTGTTAAGCAATACATTTATAACGTCCGACACACCATCACTGTCGTTACCATCAATCAAAATCATTGTATAGGGTTGCAAATAGTTTTCTAATTAGAGGCTTGATCCATCTGAATTTGTTGTGTGGCGATGATGGCAATGTAAAGGCGGTAGATATGTCACTCGAAACAAATTAACTGTAAAAATGTTTCGTACCAGATATCCCTTCAACAACTACCAGCGACCGGAGTGGAACTGCCGTCACGAGGACATCGGTGTGGTGGTGTCTTAATAACGTTTAGACACGGCTTGACCACAGCTACCTGTCTCCATGAAACTGTGAATGGGTGAGCATTGACTTTCGTTACCACTCGTTACTCTATTACTGGCATCCTGATATATTTTTTCTATAATTTAAGCCTTTGCCGTCTCTTAAAATGAGGTACCTTAATTTTTAATAAGTAATCTATTCATAGTTTGCCACATTCTACTATATCCTTAAAGGAGATCCTTTTCCAATAGTGAAACTTTACAAGAGTAATGATTATGATTATGGTAATGATGATAATGATGATGATAACGTTAATGATAATGATGATGACTGTGATGATGATGATGATGACTATTATGGTGATGATGACGATGATGATGATGATAATGATGATGATGGTGATGATGATGACTATGATGATGATTATGACCATGATGATGATGTTGATTATAAGCTCTAATATTGTGTGCCTATAGCAATAAATAATATTTCAGAGTGTCTGTGGTGATCTCACCTGGGCAACACAGGGTGTTTGCGGGCTCATCCCTCCTCAGCAATGCTAGCGTTGCGGAGAGGATAAGGACTGTAGCTAATTTTTCAATACACCCAAGCTATACCGGTGAACCAGCCTTCGTTCATGATATCGGTATTATCACCGTAAGTATAGATCTTAATAGCTTGTACCAATTGTAATAAAACTAAAAAGACAACACAAGCAGTCGGGTAGCGATTATCATGGTTATGTAAATAAATATTTAATTTATAAATTTTTGTTAATTCTAACACAGCGATCAATAATAAAAGGAAAACTTTAACACAATAAATTTGTACTAATATTATAAATTTACATACAGTTGGCTCACAAATTCTGATACAAAATGATAATCATCTGGTTGATATGCATTGAAATCAGATTTGTCAAGATTATCAACAGATATTTTAAATGTACTTATTGATAGCGGTTTACAGGTTAATGACAATTTCATTTGTAAAGGAAGAGTAAGTAGGTTTTCACTATGGTGGATAAACTCTGAAAGAAAGAATCAGGTCCGAAGGAAACTGGAAGCTTGCGACTATATTTATATCCGTGTTATTGCATTCGTTCCGTACCAACTTTTGTAAAAAAATATAATATACTTTATATGGGAAATGAAGAATATATTTAGTTGAAAAAAATCATCGATTGAAACAAAAGAAAGAAGCGTTTTTAAAATACTGTTTTACATTCCATAAATGATAATCCAAGAATATTTTTGTCGCTGATATAATGATAAATTAGTCTATCAAATATATTTTATCCTTTAAGTTATAATGGTTTGCTCTAAGTGATAAGTGTATGTATGTACATATTATAAAGCAGATAAAAACATTATTATATCAGTTTATTTCTATATCTTAAATTTTATTGAAGCTAATCTAGCCGATTAGGTATTGTAATTGATTTAATTTTTAGAATCGTAACAGGTTGTGTACAACTTTCTATAAATTAAGTGAGATGTGTACAAGAGATTTCGCAATGTATGCGGAAGTTACAACGTACATTACAACGTACAACGTACATTAACGAAATCTCCATTTTGCACTTAAACTATTTCACTTTTCGATACTACAACAACATTGGTGAAATTATATCAAAATGTTGTACCTAAGGAATATTAAGGGCCCTTTTTTCAGAAACATTTCGCTTACGTTATAAGTAATTTCCAGTTATTTTCTGTATAACAATTTTACGGGTTTAAAATATAAAATAATAGAAACCAGCTTAAAGAATTATTTAAAGAGCTGTGACGTAGAGTAATAAATATCGACTTGTTTCCATAACACATCTATGTTCACAATACTTTTCTTCTTATATACATATAGTATAATTATGTACGTACACAACACAACGTTGGTTACGATCAACGCTGTTTCTGAAGGAACAATGTACTTTATAATTAAGGAATGAGATATATTTTAGCTATATATTATTAAATAGAAATTGACCGAATATCTATAATTTACAGGAGATTTGAGGAATGTTCATAAATTTTGTTTCTTGATCTTGTCTATACATAATTTCTTTATGGTGCATTAAAAATGTCTGAATTAACTTCCTATGTGCTGACTCCATGTACGTATATATATGTAATTATATAAATTCATGATCATTGTTACCATCAATATGGCTTAATCCACTGCTGGTTATAATCCCCAAATAAGTGCTGTGGCAGCCTATTATTGACTGAAATAATTATTGGTGATATTTTAACGGATTTGTGTCGTGATACAATGCAATGGAAACAAACCGTGGAACCCGCGGTTACCATTGTTGTCCTCAGCAGCGCAGGACTTTTAGTCGGGGGTGGAAAAATGCGAGGGACTTTAGTCTCTGGTGACTAAAGCTGGGAAGTTTTAAATTTGAAATGACTGCATTCTTGTGGCTCTGGGAAATTCTGTTTGGGGAGGATAACAAACAAGGTACAACTTTTTAAAACTGCTGTCGAGAGGATCCCGTAATTCAAATCCATTTAGGAGCGCGAAAGGAAAATTTTAACTAGCATTTTTTTAAATTTACACCGCCATAAGAACGTTGAATTATATTTTATATACAATCGCAATATTATTTTAAGCCATGTGGCTAAAATTCCCGAGCTCGTTTAGAGAAATTTCGGAGTGAGTAAAGCACTCTTAAAAAATACTAAAACGCAGCTGGAGTTAAAATCCTTAAAATTAAACGAGGAGGATTATGATTTTTCTCTCTCTTGACTCCGTTTTTATGAACACAAAACAGTGAGCTTAACTACACATTTCTGTCTGTAAACACATCCATTACACGCATGAACCGGATCCGTAATAACCGTTTTTCTGTCACATAAAGATGTGCCGCAGTAATTGAACGTCAACAACGATGGGCATAGACCATTAAATACGATTGTACTTAGTGTTTAATTTTGTTCTGCATTCTGCTTGCTTTTTGTGAAGTGAGTCATTCAACAATTTCGTCTCGGACCGTTAGTATATAAACTGACTTTTAGACTTGTGTTGCGCTTTTGAACACCGTCACCATCATCATCAGCCTGTTTAAGTCCACAACTGGACATAGGCATACCCTTGATAAGTTTTGTCCATAGTCCCCTTGCTGGATATAACAGTTGTATTCATGGATAGGATTGTGGTCTTGAATACAGTATCCAAATTTTGATTTCAGTTGACACTAGAATTTAGCGCAGCAACAGTCACACCCTTATCGCTGCCCCCTGCTAACTTCAATCCACCTGACTTCACCCTTTGTCAAGTAGCCGGTTGGGGCGGCCAGAACTACTCGACAACTGTAAGTTGGTATTATAATTTACATAACATCACGCCTTATTATCATTGAATGGGTAGGCAGAGGCGTGTGAGACACTCCCACGTTTATAATCTACTGAAGATTTATGTTATTAAAACACAATAAACAATGAAAGGCTAAAGTAATATTTAAGTTCTCATTAGTAATACGTTGGTGGTAAAATTTTAAGGCAAGTACCCGTTACCATCCATATAAGAAATATTATACAAAATTAGTTTATTTGCTTATAGTTTTCCAAACAACCAATAATACATTTATTATGAAAAGAACACTTATATTCTTACACATTTATACTTCTATAAACATTTTGTATTAACTTAAATAGTAGTCTTATATTGTGTATTATGTTGATTTGATGAACCAACGTTTGTAGTATAGATATTGGATATTGGGCTTATTAACATGTAAATTTAGAGCCGCTGGCTCCATATTGAAACGCTTGTCGCACTATGTAGTTGGTAAATTACTGATACACAAGTAAATTTATTACTTTTCGTTTCGTGAACGTGATCCAGAAAACAATTTAGCCTATGGATCGAAGCAAAAAACGTGGATCAATAAAAAAAAAATAAAAAAAAATAATTTGTCGATGCACGTTTTTGTCGTAAGCTTCAATAAATTTTTATAATATAATACAGGACATGTAAAGAGAGCAATGGATTCTAAATTTAAAATATGCTCAACTTGTCTTTTATTTGTTCTCGTATTAATAATATAAAAGTTTAAAAATTGATTAATACTCGTAGTTCATTTGAAGTGGCTTGTATGTACATTAGATATGTACATTCATTATTTTTGATAGATGTCGCCAATGAAAACCTGTCGTTAAATTATCTAATAATAATAAATACAATTAATGTCGTTAATTTTTCGTTTTGTCTTGTAATTAATTTTTATTTTACAATTCTGTCTTTTTTCGCTATAAGTATTCACTGTAAGTATTGTACATTGTATTTACAATAAATTGTATATATGTATTTTAGTTCAGCAATGAGCTCAGATTCGCGAACAAATACATCTACAACCAGAATCTGTGCACAATGCTGTATAACAGCCAGCCTTACATCCCGAACATCATGACGACGATGGTCTGTGCCGCTTCTTACGACATAATCACTTCGGGTTGTATTGTAAGTATCTTCTTATTTCGATCTGTTTTACTGATTCTCGTGTTAAGTTATTTTATAAAATGGTTGGGGATGTAGATTTCATTCTTTTATTTTTAGATTACATCAGTTGAACAATATTCTTTTCCAATAAATTATACTTTGCTTTTTTGGCTGTGGTCGTAATGTACGACCTGACTTCAGCTTTTCGATTTACACTGCCTTCTACTATTTCGTTGTTCAAATTTTCAAGATGAAAACAATACATTGATGCTGCATAAACATTGTATTTGAACTTGGTTTGAATTGTGTTGAACGCGGATAAAACAGGTCTGAGTTATTAATTTTTTCAGAATGATAATGGCAACGCCCTTGTCTGCGACGGGACCCTCACCGGCGTCCTGTTCGTGAATGATAACTGCAGAGCTTCTTCGTTCCCTGAGCTGTACACCCGGGTATCTAACTACACCACTTGGATTAATTCGATTTCCGGGTCACCAGCTATATTCCAGCCTACGGTCCTCGTTTTCGCAGCAATATTTTCCATTGCTCAACTATTTTTAGGAAAATATTAGATAGTTATTGTAATTTAAGATTTTTATGTCATTGTGTGTAAATTGTACTATTAAGTTATATATTTGTAAAGTTATTTATTGCTCGATCAATTTTGATTTCAAAATTGAATGTATTTTTAAGCAATCATTTCATTGTTTAGGAACACTTCGTGTACATATTATGCAATGTTTCGCAACGAAACATTTGTACTTGTATGTATGGGCGGTAGTATTGTCATAAGAATGCAGATTACTTACTGTTGCTACGAAGTGATTATTTTTAGTAATTTTTGAAGTTAAGTGAATGAATTGTACTACATATGTATAATGTATAAGATACCTCTAATATAACTGCATCGATATATTTCAAAGAATTCGTAGGTTTTCCAATTTTTGGGACAGTTGTTATTAAGAGTGAATTATAAAACCAATTCTTACGAACATTTGTTACATTTTTTTTAAACTAGATGATTCAATTCGATATCTATACCTGAAATACATACGATACGATAAGATTGTGACATTAGTTTCTTTGTAATCTAATCAATCGTCTTTAAGATAAAGCGTTTATACAATGAGAAATAGTAAATACAAAATTCGTCGAAAAAAATTCCCTCCGTTTTATTTGCATCGCCACACAAAGACGTAACGTACGACACGAATTTAGATTACAAGCTGTTTCGTGTGAATCGCGGACGAAAATGAATTTTTTTCCGCAAAGAAAAATTATGGGCCATTACGTTAAGCGTATTTGAGGTCCAATTTATTTCTTACAAAGTAACTAAAAGGTTAAAGGTGTTATAAATTTTGAGCACGTTCATTAGGCCCCGCTCGGATCCTTCGCTCCGGCTTTTAGTCCACGACACACGTCGGAATTTCGTAATAAGATTTCCTTAATTTAAGACAGGCTGCCGTCATACGAATATATTCATTGGAGGTCTTTCTGGCTCACATGTGCCAATTCGATGAACCTGTCGGTTAGGTATATAGTTCCTGTCTCATTCGTATATTTTCTAACAAAAATAAGCATTTGATTTGTATTCTACGTCAATGTAGCAGGATTGAAATTTCATCAATTCATTTTTAAGCTAATAGTACGAATGTAATCCCCGAAGGGGTAGGAAGAGGAGTGTATTACAATCCTTTACCAATCCGTATCCGTACACCAATTACGTTTACATCTTACCATGGAATACATGGTAAGTCTACTGATATTGGGCACAGATCCAGAATCTAAGCCACTGCTAGAATCTTTTTAATAGAAAATCAAAGTTAGAAAATAGTGCCCGACTCAGGAATCGAATCCAGGGTCTCTTGATCAGCAGTTGCACTTGTAAGTGATCAGCAAGAAGGCAGTCAATCATTTTATATTTCAAATTCATTAATATAAAAGTCGTTTTATATTGAGGTTGATATATCAGTAAAAAATTGGGCGAAGTCTCGTCAAGCTGCAGAAAAAACAAGATCAATGAAACATTACATGAAGACTAATTATTAAAAGTTACATGTTCGTAATTTTTTTTATTTTTCTCTCTCAATATCAAATTTTATAAGAGATAACTCCGATGTTCCATTAGTGGCACTCCATACGTTCGCCCATGCGTCGTAGCTGAAGCTATCACAATACTTTTTATGCAATATTATGTTTATATATTTTCATATAATGTTTTTTTATTTCCAATAATCTCGTGGGATCAAATTATTACGTATATTTCTATAATAAAAAACAATTATAGGTAAAAATACATTACGTTAATAATCATCATCTTTATCATCAACCCTTTTATCGGACACGGTATTCTTTTGAACACGGGTCCCCTCTTAGAATGAGATGGGTTAAACCATAAAGGGTTGAACCATGCGAGTCGAGTGAGGTTTTCGAAAAAACTCGTTAAATGTTTAACATAATTAATGCATGTAGAAATAGGGGCCTTATACACAATGGTTTTATTATTATGTGATAAGCTAGGGTTAGGCCGCGATCCCGCCTGATAGAAAGCGCTGATGCGTAAGATGAAGCATACATGTCTGTTTAGAAAAAATCTGTTCACCCTTGCTTTGAGTCCTAGGTTATTTGTATCCGGATACAGACCTAGACGCTGGCATTGTTTGACTCCTTGCCTGTCTGCCTGTCTGGATAACGAATGTAGAACCAAATCGTATCGAATGGAATGAATAAATGAATATACCATTATTATCTAACAGATAAGAATAGTAAACAAGATTTTCACCTTGCGGTCAGATATGTATGATTGAAAAGGGATTATAATGAACGAAATGTATTATTAGTAATTGAACGAAACGAATAAAATGTAAGTAGGTATAACTGAAAAGGGATTAGCACGATTTTATTACCACAATGCGATTTTAATTAACGGCAGGTTACACGTTCGCTTAGCGAAATACACGAGTATTCGTGTATCACAAGTGTTCACAGATGCAGCCACCGTTATTTCGTGTTGCGATGTCGAAATGAGCTCGTACCGTATAATAATTTATTGTTTCATTAATAGGCCTGTCGTCAGCTAATATTAATATGCGTTATAACTGAGCAAATTGAATGTACCGATTTGTTATGTGAATACGTGATATTTTATGTCGATCTCTTCAGCAATACTATTGAGCTGGTCTTTTAAACTTTAAGACATTGAGCTAGTTGTTCGCGATTTCTATTCCTAAAAGCTTGTTTACGTAATATACTCGTATATATTTGCCACGACCTACATCTGAAAAGGGTCGATTAAAACTATATAATTATTTATATATATATATATATATATATATATATGTACTATGTTTCTAAGTATTTGGTTAAAAAGAACGTTTTTACTTATTTAAATACTACATAAAACTTTAAACAGATTCCTCTATAATAAATAG
The DNA here is from genome assembly GCA_018244795.1 of Parelbella ahira ahira. Classification (NCBI taxonomy): domain Eukaryota; kingdom Metazoa; phylum Arthropoda; class Insecta; order Lepidoptera; family Hesperiidae; genus Parelbella; species Parelbella ahira. The sequence goes on from DWME01008842.1 coordinate 8,887, forward strand.
AAGCTTAAATGATTGTACTCTTATGCTATAATACTACGAATATAAATAAAAATAACACAGAGTATATTACATAAAACTTTGGAAAAAGAACACGTAAATGTGATTCCATTTGTAGCTCTCTTGGACTTGAACAGAACTCTTTACATTGCTCTGAAATATTTTCCTTCACTTTGATGTACTGTATCCTTTCATTATTGCAACAGAAAAATGTATTAAGCTGCTTATTAAAGTTTTTGACATGCAGAGTGACCTCAGAACTCGTATATGGTTTCTATAACTCTGTAAATACAAAAAAAATCTAGAGAAATGATTGACACATATTATATTTAAGTAGGTACATATATTTATAACAAAAAAACTTCAAGGCAGGCACCGTTTATTTCGACAACTGCATTTGTATTGAGTATTAGTTACTGACTAAATGCGGGTTCGCGTTACATATGTATATGGAGATCTCCTGTGAACTGGTGCCGTCTGTTGCCAGCGAGCAAACTTCAACAGCAAACAGCACTGGAGAGACACGGTTCTTTCGAACTATCGAAACCCCTAGAGTCCGTTCAGGGTACACTTTACAAGAAATTCAAAGTTACTTGCTTGCAACAGTGACGAGTGTCCAACAGTGGAACACTAAAATGGTTAATGATAATGATGATTATTAATACCCTTAACACGGTATCAAAATCAAAAAGAAATCAAATATACTTTATTTCGTTTCAAAAAGTAGTAACAACAAGTGGCAAGGGCCCCTGTACTAGGTTCGAAGAACCTGTAGTACTGGGTACCAAATCTTATATAACAATTCATTAGATACTTATCGTATCCAATGAATTCACGACACGGGCGATTTTTTTTTTATGTCATGTGATGGAAGACAGCTAATAATGTTTTTTATTGGATAATGAATCTTTATAAAATTCTTTAAAACGAACTCCTATCGACTATAATGTAATCAACTAAAAACAATCGAAGAATATAAAGAAAAAAATAGATGAGTTTCCTAGTCCTTTCTGCTATATTTATATTATTTTCCTAATATTTCATACATTAGTATGAATAAGCAGTTACAGAACAAATATTGACAGAAGTAATTGCCTATTAAGGCCCAAAATGTTCCTTAATACTTAACACTAGAATCAACAGGTTCCAAATTGAGCCCGAGTGTGTATAATAAAAAGCATTATGTATTACGTATGTATGTACATATGTACCGTTAGTCTTGACAAGGGTCGGGTATATCGTGGCGAGTGAACCGACATATGAGAACGACGCACGTTCGGGGTACGAGACTTCCCACTTAAACACATAAGCGTCGAGTTGAGACAAGGATCACTTCGAATTACAAACAGATTTATTGAAAAATAATACTATAATTTGAGAATTGTTGATTTTTGTTAGCACTGCATTGCGTCACAGCGGCTACGGAAGCAAGTGTCGAACGGCGTTAGATCGGTCCAGCCAATCAACGTGAGCCGAGGAGCCGTTTTATTGGTCGTCTGGGGTTATCAAACGGCAAACTCGTATTCCCAGATCCTGTTTCGAGTTGATTATATTTTTAAGATGGTTACGATTTCGTATTGGAAAAAAATCGTATTGCCTTAATATTGAATGTGTATTGTTCCTTAATAAATTACACCCTATCATAATGACCTAATAATCGTAATAATATCTAACACTACGTAAATTAAAACTAATAGCCTTTGAGTCCTTGAAGTTCTTACAGAATAAAAAAGTATTTTAAATATATGTTTTAGTAATAAAAGACATGACCATATAATTAACTTCTTTACTTTACAGTAAATGTTAATGATAACAAATAGGTGCGTTTTGTAAAACGTTTCTTCAAAGTTTGAGATTATGATAGACGTTAGATGGATTTGAATCAAAAACTATGTCTGTTACTGCCGTTTACGTAACGACTAGTCGCCGGAAGTGCATAGCAGGCCAAGTAGAATTTTATTACAACCTGCAGCAGCCCCGTACATGATTTATTTTCAATCTTATCCAGTCCGGTCCGCTTTTCGAGAGCCTTGATACATTTTATTTCCCGGTAGGTTTATGAAGTGTAATAAAATTGTTGGTTTACTTAATACCCTTCCCGGTACCACGTGCGCAACGGCTTAAAGTATTCCACATTTCGTGTCAGTTGTCTTCGTGAGAACGTGAGCGACGGAAATAATAGAGTCGTAAATTCTTAAATGACGTTCGCCGGGGAACAGAACTCTTCTCAACGTACTAAGGTGACAGCAAAGCCTCTGGACGGTAAGTTTAACAATTTTTGAAAATTTCAAGTTGTAAGTAGAAGTTATCATTGTAATCCATATCTAACTGCCATATTAACGTAAAACGTAACTATATCTCGATTTCGAATATTTGTGGCCTTTGTCAGTTATAAAATAATAGTTAAAAAAAACCTAAAAAATACGCTTTTATTGCTAATCAACCTAAAAACTAGAAAATAATTTTAACGACGAAGAGTTCAGTATGACAG
>DWME01008843.1:0-11372 GCA_018244795.1 Parelbella ahira ahira
TAGAGGAAGCTCGTGATGAATTGAGAACAAACCGACCGACCTGTTTTTAAAACACGAGTTAGTTCGGATACTTTGAACACACTGAAGCGTTTTACAACGGGTAAATTGTAAGTAGCGTGGCTTTTAATACATTTTTGCATTGTTTCACAAACTGTTCGTCTGCCAGGTGTCAGTCATGTTTTTTATTTATATATATATTTGTCTTAAAATACTATGTAAGAACATTTGATTTATGACGGTTTAAATAGAAAAAAAAATTAAATTTAATAATATATTAATATTATTTCTCATAGTATACATTTTGTATTTAACCTAAAACCATATTTTAAGTTACACTAATACACACCAAGGTTGAAAAGACATACATATGTGGCTTCAGACGACTATTTAGAAGTGAATGTTCGTTTTTTCCAATATTTTTTATATCACCGACGACTTTTAAGAACCCATTTTGTTTTAATTGGCCGTCTGCAAAAACTTAAAAAGTAAAAAAATAATAATCCCCATGAGACCGAAGCCCTACTTTGTCGATTTGGTATGCCATCGACAAATGCAATGACATCTGTTTTTTTATGACAACGTAAATAGCACTTCTACCTTAACATATATATAATAAGGTTTAATTTGCTGGCTGTTGAAGTACAAAATATTTTTCACCAAACGTTAATTGAATGCGTTTTATAAAGAACTTATTACATATGCGATAAAGTCCAGTGTCGTTTGCATTAATGTAACGAAACGTTGGTTGTTCCTTTCTGAGGCATTCAGGAAATTCCAACGGGTGACCGTTCGAAATTCAATTTTTTACGACTAATTTAAATTGTCTATGTTTGCACATTTATTTTGGCTCCATGTTGTTGCTTCTCGTTTTACCTACGTGACTCTTTTTAATATAGTTATTTGTTCGTTCAATTATACTGATAAAGTACCCATGTTATTAATAAAATAATTATTCCACGAAATGGTTAATCTTATTTAAAATGAATGAAAATTATTATGAATAAAAGAATTTCGAAGTACAGCTGTTACAATAAAATTTGATTTATTTTTAACATACACCTTCCATTCGAAAGCCATCTTAGCATTTATTTTGTTTTACCGGAGCGGCGACGAATATTATCCAAATAAATCGTTGTATTACCTGAAAAGAAAAAGATAACATTAGATTAGTACCTATACATATTTATATGCATTATAAAAATATAATGAAAATATAATTAAAGCAAGTGGAAATAATATAAAATAAAAACATAATGAAACAAACACAACTAAAACAATACCAAAAATGTCATAACAAATAATTATTCTAGTCTATAAAATATTTATTATTATTTATTTATTGGAGTCTATAAAAATTTCTTTAATTAAATTAAAAAAACTTTTCATAATAATAAAATTTTAATTGATACAAATATAAAAGTAATTACTTAATTTAAAGTAACAAGTTTGACTTATTACAGAAAACGAAACAAAAATAAATTTGACAGCGGTGGGATTCGAACCCACGCCCTTTCGGACTGGTGCCTAAAACCAGCGCCTTAGACCACTCGGCCACGCTGCCTATACATAGCTATGTCGAAATGACATGTCAAATCGCTTTGTATATATTTCCTTTTGTTACTCCTTATATTTTTTAACAAATTATCGACACCAAATGTAATTGAATACACATTTGAGTGGTTTTCAAAAAGTGTGAAAATTTTGTTAATGACTTATTTTTATTACTTCAAAGAGATACTCATCAATAATACGGATACAATTTGTACGCGACAGCTTGTAAAAAATTAACTGAAATAATAACGAATAATACTTATATATTATGCAAATTGGCATCAATAGATTATAAAATATTGAACTGCTGCAATATATTAAAATTATTTTAATATGGTCGACATAAACTAAAAATACATATATACGTTCTATGATGTACTGTTAACCTAGCAGGAAGTTTTTACTAATATTAAAATAAACTCTAATTTGTATTCCACATAAATTAAATTTTTTTGTTTAAGTTCAACAAAAGAAAGAACAAAAATAAATAACTATAATTCATGAATGGAAAAAAAATATAACAAATAATTTATCTTCAATTTTTTAAAAGAGGGCTCGTTCGGTTGTATGTTGAACATAAGTTGCTGTGAAAGCGTTAGAAGGCACGCCGATGGTTACGACCCACGAGCGAGAGTAACCAGCTCGGTATAATTACAACGAGATGGTATTACCACCATGCCCACGCTGCAGCCAACCAGGTGGGCGTCCAGCACCGACTTATTATCCGTTATAAATCCACAATGATTGCAGTGCGGCTGGTAAGTAAGTGGGCATTATACACGATCGGTGTGAATGGGCCAAGTCGTTTCGCTCAGAGTTCGTTCCGACTCAGTGCATCGGAAGTAGCATAGATGGTAAAATATGTAACCGAAACATAATATTATCATTGTATTTTCCCGAAATGGTAGGCAGAGGAGCGTAGCACACTCCCGCGATTCACCAGTCACGTTATACGTCCTATCACAGTCTCTGGGAGAGCTTATTGTCATTCATCGGGCACAAAACCAGTCTCCGTACTCATACTGAGAATTGTAAGTTAGAAAGACTCGGGAATCGAATCCAGGACTTCTAAATCAGCAATTGCGCTCCGACAAACGATATAGTCAAATATTAAGTGATATTTTACAAAACTAATTTAAACGCAGAAATATACATTCAAAACTAAATAAACTAGAGTAAAGGTTTTTTATAGGTACGCATGGTTCATCTTGAATGCATCTCCGTTTCTATCAAGCGATAACGCGGCCAAATTATCATCAAATAAAACAACACATACTTTGGTACGCGCTTTAATGAATGCATTATGCCAGTAATGAAGTTCAACAACCGAGAAACGAGTAGTTAAGACTACTGGCTAAGCCAGAAGATAACGTATCTGAGCTGAAATAACATTGGGCTTAAACGGCTACTACGACGACATCTGTCAACATTTCAAACGTTCGTGTAAATAATTGCGTAGGTATATGTATATACTTTTGGCTTGGAGCGTATACAACATTTATTTATTAATAATTATATTTATTGTTGGGGCTGGACCGGGGAATAATAACTAATAAAATAAAACAAGAAGTGTCGATTCGGAGGCTACTTTAATAATAATCTATATTACATTGGCGACAGGGCGTGCTCATCCGGCGGGCACATTCCGCTGAACAAACATTGTTTCTTTACTGTATCTACTATAGTTTAACTCGTATATCTAGTTTAAGGCTGATGGTTGAAGAGTATGCAAATCAACATTTTTAAGTTTCTTGTTATTGCCATCGTCAGCATTTTGGATCTGAAAAAATATAATAATACTAAGCCTGTTGGGTAAGAAGTTAATGAATCTCAGTGGAACGGATCAAAATAACTTGGCGAATACGGGTCTCCATTCAAACCATTATATGGAAGCCTTAAGTACAATATTTATAACGGAAATTGCAACCGAGGTTATTTTGGATAGTATAAATAAAATCAATGTCATGAAGTCTACATTACATTGAAAATACAAATTCTTATAAACATGCGACAAATATCCCTAAAACAAATTGGAGAACATGAATTAACGAAGTCATTTCGGACAGGAGTCCTGTCAAAAACCGGGTATAAAAGCCATGATATACGTGTATCAAAACTATCGAACAAGAAACGATTGTAATTAACGGCAAGCACGTAAAAACGAAACAAAAGTCTCGTTTTTCCTCTATTATGTGATAGGCAAGCATATGGCAGCAATCACACGAGATGAGCCCAAAAAACCTAAATGAAACTTTTGTATCTTTGTCTGTCAGAATCCATGATTACACATATTTATCGGGTTATACTAGCTGATTTACAGGAGATACTCCTCAACACAGAAAAGAGAACTAGGGATCAAAATAATAGATGGACATTTGCCATGACAATGTTATACACACTGCCAAGATTTACCGTAGCAGAGAGAGTGAGGGTACTGGCATCTATAAATTAGAATAGGACAACAGACAGAGATCCAAATTTACTGCGTAACTGTATCTTGGGTGAACCAGATTCCTAACTCTAAGCCTTTACCGCTCGAGCTGTAGACCTTTTGATTAATGCCATTCGAAGCCATTAACTGATCAAATATATAGAGGAGTGATCAGGGAATGGTTCGCCCCGACAAAGGACGAATTGTGCCGAACATAATTTGTGGCCTTACATCCTACAGCAGTAAATCTTCGTTGTAAGCAGATTTACGACACTATAAACATGCAATATCATCAAACTGATTTAAGTGGCCAAAGGAGAACATAATGATTTCGAGAAATTCAAGCACCCCCCCTCGTCGCCCCCAAGTCGACTCAATCGATAAATATATATGTATGATCCTTGATAACTATTGACAAAAGTTAACTCATAAAGTTCAGTACTTCAATAAAACTCTTATTTATCATTCATTCAGTCTCCGCCGCGACCTAGCTGCAAAAGGCGGGAGCTCATAAGGAAGGACCTCCTACAGGTCCGAAACTAGTCGAGCCATCCCGAAAAACGCACGCGAGTTAAGCCGGTGCATATATAATTATCGTATTTATCTCTTTCATTTCGCAGCCCCAAAAAAGTTGCGTACCTTTTCATATAACCACACATACATAGATCCTCCTTCAACTAATAATAAAACATTTTCGTGACGGCGGCCATAAGCCGGACAACACGACGGAGCGCCGTTGCGCGTTTTGTTATTTTGAAAAATACCCCAGTAATTTGAACAGCGATACGAATTAGTCCTGAAACAGCGGGGGTGGGTTTTTGTGGGTCGCTTTGTTGGCGATCGTAAAAAACACGTCGCCGCCCGCTGCGCCCCCGGGGCCGGCTAATGCAATGAGTGCTCCGAGCCTAAGCTTTTGCATAATAGGAGCTCACTGCAAATAATGTTGCTTAATGGTTTTGCTTTGATTGCGATATCCGATACCTTACCACTACCACCTTAAATACTAGGCGACTTACTGTTATTATTACTTCAATTTATTGCTCTGTATTTCTTATTTACGACTTCAAATGTCACTTGTACATAGTGTTTTATGTGTGATTATTTTGATACGTGGTAGTGAAAGTAAATGGTCTCATATAAATTTAGTTCCTGCGTAAAGTAAATATTTCATTAATTATTTTATGCTAGACATTGGCCACTTCGCTAGTCACAAGTAAAATTTTAAATTAGTTTTTATTCTAAATAAAATCGCTTTCTCACTTTTATAACTTTCAAACAAAATTTGAAAGGTTTTTATTTAAAGCAATAGAGAACACTGGCAAAAAAATATTGAAGATAAAACGTTATAAAAAAAGAGGAGTTTCAACCTGTTAAGTTAACAGACAGCTGACAAAAAGACAGACGAAGTTAATTTTGAATTTATAATACCTATAATAATAATAATAATCGAGCCATCTTTGATTCTACTGTTGGAATGTGGGTCTCCTCTCATATCGAGAGGGTTAAGTTGTCTGCCACGCTGGCAAAGTGCGGGTTTGCAGACTTCACACACCTAAGCATTTTTTTTTATTTGATTTTTTTTTTGATTTTTTTTTATTTTGAATAACTCGTAAACATTTTCATAATACCAATATTAATAATAAGGACAATAAGCAGATGTAAAGACTGACTTTTGAACTTCAAAATAGTGTAGGAACCACGATTGTTACGCTCATTAACTTCCCTTAAAAACTATAAAAACGAGGATGTGACTGTAATGCGCAGTTACAACTCTATTCAGTTAACAGTTGAGTTTATTAAATAACGAATATTTGCCTGTGTAGAAAAAAAAAAATCAAAACTCAAAGCGGAAACTGTCGTGCGAATTCAGGAGCTGTTTCTTTTTTTTCCATTTTTAAATTGAGTTTTTTTTCTTTCGCGAAGTCGCCGTCAAAGCTGTTTAAAAAGTGTGGTAAATTTAACTCGCATTGAAATTAAAAGTCCACTCGAGTCTTGCGCGAATTTCCCGCTTAACAAAATACGTACGTACGGCAAGTGACGTTTATCAGAACTTGAAAATACTTAGGAGCCGGCGTCCAAGTTGTTTCACGAAGTAGTTAGTTACAAAGCGTATAGATTTCGTACACATTAACATTGTTTCCGTATTTAGCTTCCCTCGTGTCTGAATTGTTATTGTGATCTCAACTCAATGTTAATAGACTTAAGGTTCCGTTTTTAGTGATGCTTGGAGGATACACATGATAAAGGTAGGGGCATGAGTGTGATTAAAATAATGCTCGTATTTGGGTGCGGCTCCCGTAATGGGGACTGTACGCCCCGCGCGTGTCCCGTCCCCCGGTGTTTTTCTCCGCCGTAATTACCGTGAGCATTTTAAAAACAGCATTTTTAATCACTTTTGCAGTCACTTTGCCCTTTTTCATTTTACGGCAATTTTCTAATAACACTTTTGTTGCAATTTTGCATTCGTCGCAGTACCTACATGTCATTCGCTTTGTGTTAAATGGATTTATACGAAAGTTTTATCAACGACTGCCCCGTTGATCGTAACATCACGCCTATAATCTCCGAAGAAGTTGGCAGAGGAGTGTAATACTAAGGTTAGGTTAGGTTAGTACACTCCCATGTTTCCCCATTTACGTTTAAGTCCCACGGAATAGATGCTGAGCCTAATGCCATACACCTGGCACAGATCCAAACTGAGTCAGCACTAGAAATTTTAAATTAGAAAACTCCAATAGCTCCCGTCCTGGGATTTCAACCCAGGACCTCCCGATCGGCAATCGCGCTTGCAACCACTCGACCAACGAGGCAGTCTATATTTAACTAACATTTCAATTTCATATTCCATTTTTCAACGTGCCTACGATGAATTTTAATGTAGGTAATAAAAATAATAATATATAGGTAATAGCTATACTGTATTTTAAATATTTATACCACAGTAAAAGTTGTGAGACAGACTCGTCGTACAAACTCGTCAAGCTGAGTATTATCGAAGAATACTCAAAGAACTGGCCGTATAAGTTAGATCGGCATCCATTTGCATCGCGGCTGCGACCGACGCGGCGATCGGTCATTGATCGTGACCCTCAATAATGTCAATAGGTTGCTCACTGCAGCCCGGTGAATGATGGCTCTGTGTACATTGCACTCTTAAAATGAACCCTAATATCAACGCACTGTAGTTCAGTTTTCAATGTCAGTGTAAATGTAGTTAAGACGATTTGAGGCGAGCGATTTGTTAAACGGAAGCTTGCATAGACTTACTTTATGTGTTGTATTAACAAACGATTACAACATCCGATGTTATATAAATCGCGATGTACAGACTAACCGTAATAAACTTATCATGTGCATATTCTGTTGACTACGTAGTTGAATGTATTAAAACATATTACATTATGTTATTACACCGTCACGCTGTCTCTTGTTGGGTTCGCAGAGAACGTCGGAAGCCAAATCAATCCTACAAACATAACATGAACCGTTCACATTTGAGAATTTAGGTAATTTATCTTTTATATACCAGAATCATTGATTTGGGAGTATAATATATAAACACTTGCAGATTTTTCAAATTAAATCTAGACCTAGAAACTTTTAAGGCACACTTTTCGGACACATACATACATACATGATGTTGATAAACTTTGTTGAGAAGTGAAGCAAATGAAATAGGAAAACGAAACCACATACATACATCCTACAATTTCCTTTAGATTATACTGCAGGTACAATTAAACCCCGTCAGATCTCTTATTACTTTGGATGCGTTTTTAGGTACGCCCTTCAATCACTTCCCAGCTAGAGCCCTCACGATCTCATCCCGTCAAGGACGGTCACCACTCGACGATGACACTCTGCAGTTCAAAGCGGCACAGCGAATCAAGGACAGTAAATATACTCTGACGTTCAAGATGACGAAAACCACTTTTAAAAGCAACGAGTAATATCTTACGCACTCGGCATGATACAGCTGATGGAACAGCATATCCAGAGAGAGTGGAGGGAGATATTTGCTCTCGAGGTGTTTGACAGTGAAGAGTTCTAAGCGGTTGATATGATTATGATTAGAGAATGACAAGATGTAATAGAAATATATTGCGACTTCAAATGAGCTAGATATAGAATTACTTGCAATTTTAAATATGTTTTAAGTCGTAGGTGGTTCGGGTTTATACGCACTAACGTGTGCTATTTTCGTATTAGTTGGATTCCCGTCAGTTCCGTCGTGATCAGGGTCGTAATGGTTGGAGTAGTCGTGGTCGGAGTCTTCATCATCGTTTTAGGAAATTATTCTAATAATTAATTATCATCTTCAGCAAAGAATACACGTAACCTGTTAGTAAATATCGTTTCTTTTTTACTGTATGCTTCCATAGTAGGAGTAGTTTCCAAAATACAAAATTGATTTATACTCAAGACAGCCTAAAAGGAATCAATTGCGAGGCAAAATATATAATTAGATAGTAATGAGTGAATAAGTCATATAATCGTATACCTATATAAAAATTCAACCAAATATAATGAAAATTGCAAGTCTTGTACGAGTAACATTATCGAACAATACATATACATATGTACCTATATTTAATGACATTTCAATAAGAGAAATAATATTTTGAATATACATATATATACCTAAAATATCTTCAAAAATCTCATATAGCTCAAACCGTACAATTTTCCTCGTACCTACTCCCAGTAGCTGCCTCACTCACTAATACCTCTAATTGAATGGCTTTACGAAAGTCGCTCCCTAAGGACGCCTGTTTCAGTATATTGTGACATATATGTATAATTGTACTAGCCCTACAGATAATAGGGTAGTAGGGAAAAACAGGACGCCATAAAAACTTCACGGCAGACGCCATCAATTAGTGTCAGTTCATGAAAAAAAGACTGCAATTTCTTATGGAATCTTTATTGAGGCGAGCTTCGTACATTACATAAATTATCAACATCGTTCCAGCTTTACTTATAAATCCACGACATTAGTAAAGTTAGAAAATGTTATTAGACTGATTCGGCCATTTGTCCGGTGTCTAATGAAATTGCCCGCCACCGCGAGTTATCGGTTTGTGCCCAATCCGGGACAAGTATTTCTCTGATGAACTCAAATATTTCATCAATGTTTACTTATCTACATGAGCATACATGTATTTAGGAACGTACATATAAAATTTATCATATTATCTATCATAATACTTAATTCGCATAAATATTTTTAAATCACAGTGAAAGGCGAATCCAATCGAGTCCCAACTAACAAGGAATATCTAATAAATTTTACCACATACTTAACAATGTTACAATTGCTAAATGCAAGTTTTTCATCAACATCAGAAGAACAGCCGTCTGACTGTTCTGTTCGAGCGAAAAGGCATTAAGGTCAGTTGACGATAATTACTGCGAGTTGGCTGGATATAGCGAAAACCCAGTGAGCAGCGATGGCAAAAACAATATGGGGCAATCAAGACGGATCGCGGCGAGGTGCGTCGCGACGGCCGGTATCTGCGTTGTGGGGTCAGCGTCATTAATCACCATCGGCATCGGTTTGACTGACCGCCCTCGCGCGGTACACACGAGACACGAGTGACTCTGACCGTCAACTGATTAGTGAGTCGCTGCGTTTGTGTTTGACGTTAAGTATTAGGAGTATAGCTTTTTAGCAAAGAAGTTTGGTCCGATAACATGTTGGTTTTGTGTTTCGTGATTCTAAATATCGTGTAGGGTGTTTTGGGTTCGACTGCTACTCAGAATAAATATTTGTGTGTTGAGCAGAAATGTTTGTTTGTTGCCTAGGTGTAAAAATAGAAATTAGGAATGAAAAAGTGTTTATGTAGTACCTATAACACAGATTACTAGGGTGAAATTAGATCTTTAAGACATTATTATTTCCCCATTAATTTATGTGGACATTTGCAGAATGTTTATATATGTAAATGTACAAAATCAGTAAAATGAATACAACATCGTTATTTCAGGTATATTTTCTCTTTTCATTATTCTATACATTACGAATATGATAATCGTAATCATGAAAGTATGTAAGTACTAACCCTTCCAAACGCAACATCACGCATGTAATGCCCGAAGAAGTAGGCCGAGGAGTGAAGTACACTCCCACGTTTCACTAGTAACGTTTACGTTCCATGGAATGGATAGTGAGCCTATTGCTATAAACCGGGCACAGATCCAGACTACTACTAGAAATTCTAAACTAGAAAAATCCAATAGTATTCCACCCGGGATTTGAACCCAGTTCCTCTCGATCGGCAGTCGCGCTTGCAATCACTCGACCGACGAGGCAGTCCGTCCATGGCAAGCTAATCCGTCCATGTGACGAAATGTTTAAACGGTAAATACAAATCGTGTTACAAATATTGTAACAACCCAAAATTTAGGTCGTCAGCACATATGTTTTACTTAACGCAGGGGAAAATACGATACAAAAATATGACGTACATTAGGATTAGTCACACTTTATTCAAATGCGATAGATGGAGTACAGAGTACAAGTACAAGTACCAGAGTACAAACAGTTTGCAACCTACTGTTGGAGAGAACGGAAAGGTTCAAGGAGGCTTTCACAAAAATAATCGAGCACGGCTTCACATGATGATGACGATTTGATGACAAAACTTCACACAGATACCAAACAATTCAATCATTATTATATCATCACACCAGGTCGCTAACGGGTTAGACAAACGGCATCGAGTGCCTAACATACCACCCTTACGAACTTGGCGTGTTTTTCTACATTCATCATCACTACACACAATGTACCACAATTTTGTGCACAATTTGTTGTCAGGTTTGTTTGACCGTGTGTCACGCGGCGTATCAGCGTCCGACATTCCGATGTGATTACTTTAACAAATCTGTTGTAGATAAGCTGAGTATTGGTGGGTTAGGCGGGTCTGGCGCACGCTCGATACCCCTATATCGGTCATGTATGGGTTACCATGCGTGTTACATAGATGTATTTACTACCTACTGAATCATTTTATTTGTTACAACTTTATAATAAAGTAACAATTTTATATAAAAATTACATATTTGTAATAAAATTGTAACAAACGGCGAATTCAATTCCTGGTGGCATTTTCTGGCAATCAGCCACTGATAGATGTTGAAAGTTTGGGGCGGGTGCGAATTCGACACAAATAAATTCTAAGAACATAAGTAATACATATACCTATCTATACAGGCAAATGTATGTATATACGTATAAAAGTACATAATATATACCTAAATTATTAATATACACGGACGGCGGACGGCACACCTGATGGTAAGTGGTCACTGTCATCTATAGACTTAGAATATCATAAGCGTTCCAAAATACATGACATCAGAGAAGTCACCAGTATGTTGCCTGCGT
>DWME01008844.1:0-11372 GCA_018244795.1 Parelbella ahira ahira
GATGAACGATAAACGAACGACTGGCGTATCTTAAGTATCTTTAAATATCGTTTGCAAAAAGACGCCGCGTATTGACACGGCATCTTTTTGCAAACGATATGTCGTATGAGTCGTAGGTCCAATAACCCACGACTCAATGTATGATAGATAATGTTTGGAGGACAGTCATACTTTTCATCCACACTGTATTTCAGTGTCTGAGACAAGTTTGTTGCTCAGTGGCAGAAATGGGAAGTGATTTATGGATGAATTTTAACTTAAAATTTTAGTACCATTGTAAGAATGAACCTATTTATCCAGAAACAGTAGCGACATCTTTTTTATTTCTACATGATATTTTTAAAATTTAGTACAAATATAGTAAGGGCAAATTGTACATATTTAATTCCTGTTTATATAGAAAACGATTTTATTACCTCCAGAGGAAGCCGCCCTCCTCCTAATAAGGACATTCCTGGACTCATGATGATCACCATCCGCTTCCGAACCGAGCTTATCTTCTGGTGCGCTGTCCCACACCTGGAACAAACATAACATTTTTATTGAATCTTCATCTATCATCACCAACTCTTGTAAGAATTTATCTGCGGATACAGATCTCCTGTTCCGAATGAGAAAGAGTTAAAGTCATAGTCTGCCACGCTGGCCAAGTGCGGATTTACCAACATAATTATGTTTAAAAAATTCAGGTTAGAATATTCAAGTAGACAAGTAAAGACAAAAAATTACCGGTTCTTTGAGCTCCTCGTGAAGCTGATCCATGAAACATCTTAGGAACTCCTGTGTATCGTGTTGGTGGTAACCACGGAACATGGGATGTACCTGATGAAGACCATTATGTGCATGAAAATGCCACATCATAGAAAGTAAAGAGATATATTTATTAACTCGTAAGAACTCTCGTGGCGTTAAAAGATTGCAAAAGACATGTTATATGAAGCTAAATGTAATAAGCGTTTACTTACATTCCGTATACCATACAAAATCCCATTAGGTACAACATAGCCTCTAGTTTTCTTACTCCACATTTCTTGCATTAATTTTTGGTATGCTCTGAAAGAGACGGAAGGAATTTTATTACTAGCACAGTTTTTCCATTAACGTCATATTCCAGTGTTGTGTATGTAGCAGGAAATTTTGTGTGTGTGTGTGTGTGTGTGTTTTCTTGTTTTACGTTGTATGATCGAGAGTGGTCAAATCGATAATAATGATATATTTGAACGCCTCACCGACTAAGGCCCGGCTTCTTGTCGCCGGCGAGCACGGCGACGGCGGCGGCGCACTCCAGGAAGTACGAGGTGAGCGGCTGCGTGTTGCTGAGCGCCTGCAGCGCCGCGTTCATGTAGCACGTGTTGCCCATGTTCTGGAGGCCCACCAGCCCTGTGCCGCCATTCATACACAACCATACAATACATAAGTACCAATACAATACTTTATTACATACCATATAAGAACATACACAAAACGGCAGAAACAATTTGAACATTGCTGATTTAAATGCGAAACGTCGCTGATCGTGACCTTGATTGATTTATTAAATAATGTGGGTATATAACGAGGATAAATAGAAAAGATAGGTGAAAAACTGCCGTAATACACCAAATCGAAGGACAGATGGAATACACGGTCATAAGTATTTCTTGCAAAGTAATAGTTATATTATGTACCTAGTTCGTTATTTTGTTCTAGATTTTTCTACAAGTAAAAAGCTGTAGCGTGTGCTATATTCATCCTATAGCTGTCCACTGCTGAACATAGGCCTCCCCTAGAGTTGTAGTTGGATAATTTCCTTGGGTTCCCTCTCACCTCTAGGCCGCGTCTCGTCATCGTAGTCCATGTCGTCGGGATCCAGGTCATCGTCATCCGCCACGCTTATTCCCGACGACCCGATCCCTCCGCTCGCTATTGTACCGTCCAGCGATGTTGAATCTGGACTCATCTGGAAACAATTAATCAATATGAAATTGTATTTACAATAATACAATACATTAGTAGTTATCCATATAGTGGATGGTTTTACTCTCAATTTACCGATAAAGATTTAAGTTGACTTGCAGTTTTACTATTATTATGACTATTTAATAGATTTGTGGCGTTAGATCCGAAGTCGAAACATGAACAGAGTTCAACGATATTTAAAATTGTCATAGCCACAAGCAGCCACCTATCATTTAAGTAAATTGTGACGTATTCACAATAGTTTTTATTCGACAAGCTATTAGCACAACTGTTTCACAGTTTCATCTTTTATTACGGCACCTGGATGATTATATATAATTTGTGTCTCAAAGGAAACCAAAATTCTACCAAAGATTGTACTCTCTATGGCTCGACGTTAAAACTTATTATAACAACGATATCCTAAAGCAAGATGGAATGGACCACGATGTCTCTTTATTATGATAATCACGTCAGACATCTTACAGGGTAGGCAGATTGCACAAGTGCCAAATATCTCTATCCTCACATTCCCAACCTTCTACACTCATCACTTCGGTCACATACAGAGTTTTATATTGCATTATGCAATAAAATACAAGTGTCTACTTACCCTTCCCATGGACAGCGCCGCCCTGACGTGCACCTCCTTCTCGCACAGGTAACACCATATCCGCTCCGTGGACAGGTTCATGTGAACACAATGGTGGGGGTAAGTCTGTAAAGAAACCAAACATTACTTGTCAACTGTCAGTGCAAACAAAAGATTTTTACATAATACCTACATGTTAAAACTATTTTGCGCGAATGAAGGTCGGGCGAGCTTAAAGAGTGCAAAAATTGTGTAAAAGGAATGCTTGCTTCTACCTGTTACGTGACCTTGGTTATTATTATGTTTTCGATAGGTGCATTGCGACTCAGCGCAAAAAATACTAAGAGCTTCATTCTAGTAGATTGATCAATGCATGGGTTAAGAATATATCTTCACAAAACCAGTATTTATGCACCTACATTAAGTTGTACTTTATGCCTGGCGAGGTTTTGTAGCGGCCAAGCAGCCCGTTTCGTGAACGCACTATTATGGGTTTTTAGTCGCATTTACAACGCGATTTAACGTAAGCCTGTTCCGGGTGTGCTTGGGTACAAGGGTAGGGGGTCCACGGCTTTAAAGGCGCAGTATCGATGCTTTAGCGGGACGGTCGGCAGACGCGTGCTATGTCGACGGGGTTATATGACCAGCGACAGCATCCCGACTATAACACGTTTGTCTTGCGACTGTATCGCTGAAAAAACTCGTCGTGGACGACATCCCTTATATATTTTTCTGGGCTCTTTTATTTTGCCGTATTTTGATATGTATATTTCCGTTCAATCGTACTTTATCCACTTAGCATTCGTTGAGGAAACTCTATTAAATAACATGAGAGAGACCGATGGACAGTTATTTATGCATTATGCTAAAATCAAGACCGACTTCCATTCAGACTGAATAACAAGTGGATGCAAATTGAAATAATAATATTTTGGAACACTTCACAAACGACCAGGTGATTCCAAATTAAGCAGAGCCTATGCTTATAACCTTAGAGCCTTACTATATAACCAGGTGGCAAGCAAATATTACACACACACATGCACGTGCACACGGACCGCTTGCGCGCACGTCCACACGCACACATACACAAATATTGACACACCTACCTACACACACACACACACACACACACACACACACACACACACACACACTACACGCACAAATATTTATGCTCAGAAAAACGTCCTAGATGAAAATGGAACCAACAACCTCCTCATTACCTCTCTACCTCAACATTCAGTCAATAATCACATTACGATAAGCCTATAACACGCTACTAACATGAAAAATATTGATTTACGAATTAATGTACAACATACTTCAGCCCTATTCGTGTATAATTAAACTACGTATAAACGAATATATAATTAACGGCGGCAATTATACACGCGTAACAAGGTGTTACGAGGGCGTACTCAGCTAATCGTGTGTTGGTTAAGTCCTTTGTTCAATACGATTCGTTTTTTCACGATTTCTAATAAACATCTGTACGGATATATCTTAAATCGCATATAAATAATTTAAGTATACATTTTTAATTTATTATTTTTATATAATCAGTCTAGGTCCCTCATGGGTTAAGCAGGGGGCGGCGAATGGCAAATATTTCAATTTTAACAGGTCATTTAGCTCAATATACATTTTAAGTGACATTACACATTTTTTTCTCTTAAATTTTAATTTATAATTTGTTGACACACGCGCGCTTTGAAAGAACAACGCGAGGGAATCATTGAATGTTGCAAGTCATGTTGAAAGATCCCTATTAGATATAATATAACTGTCGATATTAATTGCATATTTTTCTTTAGCACTGAGTGAATAAGGTCGACAATAATAAATAATGTATGTTTACGATTTGTATGTAAATAAAGCACTTTATGTACATAGTTTATATACAATATTCATACATATGTGTAAGTAAATGCAATAGTCAATACAAGTCCCAAAAGTAATATAGTCGGATCCAGTGCTTAAATTTATTATACAAAAATTCTATCCTTAACTATCTTTAATCTCGTGAGAAATATTCTACATTCTTCTTCGTTCTACCTAATTATCTATTCGTATGAAATATATCCATGTCGCTGACGTATTCATCTGGACAGACGGATATCAACCCTTTGGGGGTCAACTGAAAACTGAACCTTTGAAATATAAGATAACAGTGAAGCCAAATGTACAATATTCCCTCTGAAGTACAGAAATGCTTGTAAAAATTAACCATACCAATGCCATTGCTTCTGGTGTTGCTTAACTGTGCAGTTTGTTTGGGCTCCGCAAACACATCTGGGCTATCAGCGCTTCGTAAATGCATTGTACTTGTAAAGGCGGAAAATATACAAATACGTGCATGTGCGAGTGCAGGCAAAGTTCACTGTATCGTAAAACGACTATTGAATAACAACAATAGTGTGTTGTTACTTCAGTGAATACGTAGATACATATTACAATTGTGCATTTGTAACACATTCGAAAATGTGCCTTATTATATCCAGCATAGGGTCTTTTTTCTCATACAGTCTAATTGGCCGGATCATTGGTAATTGTATAACAAAATTTATACGATATATTGTGCCCCTGAGGGTGTGTTAAGTAGGAGTTGTTAAGCCCCATCAACAACATTCAAGATGATTCTCACAGAACTCATCCAATGTGCTGACAATTAGTGACTAGTATGTGTCAAACTTTGTTATAGTATGGAGCGCTGAAGTGAGGATAAATGTCCAAGTGTAAAGACATAAATGGGGGGATTATGTACAATCTTCAAATGTTATCTTGTCTCTGTATCCCCATAATAACCACATCCTTTCCTACCTTTACATTTCTGTTATATTAAAATTTTATTGTAAAAAATTACCCTCTGGTGAATAGTGCTGTGGTCATTTTTAACTTCAGAGCATCCAATGTGATGACAGTCGGGTTGAAGGCAGATCCACAGGTTGGGCCCGGAGCAGCCACAGTCGACACATGTGAATGTCTGAAAATGTAGGTAGAGTAATTACAATTTTTTCAATGAAAATAATGTCAGAAAAAATACTACACAGTTCCCTTTTCAATGCTGCATATATGTACATAAGTATGTATGTGTCTACAGAAACCTAATATATTTAGAAAAGGTTCAATTTTTTTTAAGTAAGTGTCAGGTCACTATGTGATAATCCAAAAAATAGCTCAAATAGGCAACAATTTTTTTTAGTTTATATATACATATGTAGATGATACATTTGTGGAGATAGAACCAATTAATTTTTAAAAATTTCTTTGGTTGGTCCAATGGTCAAATGGTCCATAGCCAAACACATATATTTAAAATGTAAACATGACACATGTCTTAGATGTATGTTGTATTTACGTTACATAGGCTCCATGGATTTTAGTAGAGAAATATACTAGTTCCGAGTCAATCTTTTATTTTCAAATGGCAGATGAAATCCGCTTAGAATCAGAAGTCCAAAGGAGTGTATTTCTGACATTGGTCACAAATCTATAGCTATTGTGACAACTAATCTGCAATAACTCATTTAACAATGTAGACTATATATAACATCCTATACGTTGAACACTGAAACAACAATGCAGGCATAACTTTGAACATAATTATGAACATACATAAATATACAGATAATTAAGTTATACCTCAATACTTTGTTATCGGGTTTGACAAGCGACAATATGATGAAAAGACACTACCATTGTTCATTACTGAGTATATGACCACACACAGACTGATATTGGATCAAGTACTGTGTTTCTAGAGATCAGACAGAGTCATATAATTTGCTGCTCAATGTTCATAGATCACATTACATAACTTTTGTAACTCAGAGTGGCATCTTGTGCTTCTTTTAAATTGCATATTCATATTTTGGATGATACATAATTTATTTCATAGAACATTGTATGTCTCAACTTTCAATAACTTGATGTGTTTATAATAAGCTTGCCAAAGCATTATTATACAGTTATAATGTAACTTTAATATGTTACTTTTTTAGTGATTATACATAACTGTATATGGGATCCATGTAAAGTTTGCACGATAACATTGGTCTACACACTATTTACACAGTAGGTAATTCCTGTAATATACATTTGGTGCCATCTGATTACAAAAATATCATTTTACACAATCCACATGTATCATAGGAGTGGTTCTGAATCTAATAAAATAATCAGATTAGTTGTTAATTAAATTATGTAACAGATTTATCAGGATAGCTTGATCAGCCACCTGAGATAAGTCAGCATATAATTTAATCATGTTTATAAAAAAATACAAAATGTTCAACAGCAATAGAGGTTAGTCATTCTTTTTATCATAATATACAGATATGTATACTTTGCTAAGACCTTCTGAGTGTTAGCTTTTATGTTAAATTGATTAATTAACTATTAAGTAAAAGTGAATATACTATGTTACATTTAGAAGATAGTACCTTATTTTAAGGCAACCATGTTTTTGAGTTTCAACATATTTTTTTTGGATTTGCAATGCAACCTATTTGTAACTTCTATATTCGGATAACAGAATAAGAACATATTGTTAATACATTCACTGAGTTATATTAAGACATTTTTGACCAGTGTTCAATATGCCCTGATTTGATGTGATCATACAAATAAACTGTTAATGTGTCATGACAACTTATTTTTATCAAAAACTACTGTGTTTGCAGAGATTCTTAATCATGGAACAATAACAACATGATATACACTTTGAAGAATCAGGTAACCTTTTAAAAACCATTAATATGTTGACTGTCACATCCCTAACATCACAGAAGCCCAATATATGAATGTTACTGTTTGATGTGAAACTAGGTGAGTTCATGCATAGTTAATATTATAATAACTGTTACAATAATAATAGTTACACACATCAGATAAAAGAACTCAAATGTTCGAACAGTTAAATATGTGCTGGGCAAGAAATATTGTCCTCGATACTATCACAAAGTTGAAATAACTTTTAGATAAGAACACAACAGATTTCATAAGACTGATAACAAGTCTGATTGGCTACTTCTTAACAGACACTTGCTTAATCAAAGATTTTTATTAATATATAGAATAGAAGCAAGATTGCATTGTTGGTTGAGCGGGTGCGACTGTGACTGCCGATCGAGAGATCCTGGGTTCAAAACTGGGGTTGGGTAATATAGAATTTTTCTAATTTAGAGGTTCTAATAGTGACTTGGAGTCTGGATCTTTGCCTGGTGTATGAAAATAAGTTCATAACCTTTCCCGTGGGACTTAAATGTAACTGGTGAAATGTGGAGTTGTACAACACTCATCTGCCCACCCTTTCGAGGATTGCAGACGCGATGTCACATCATTATATAGAAGCATAATTTTTTACAAGTATATTTTTCATACATACTTTTAATCAGTTTGCGTATAATAAAATCATTAAACAAGAAATGCCATATCTAATAGTGTTACATAATAAATCTGTGTTTACTTAAAGACATGCAGGTAAGCCACAGATAAGAGTGATATATTTTTATGACCTTGCTAATACCTTATCTGTAATTTTATGCAATATCACCAATGTAATAAGGTTGATTGTTGTTATGTGTCTTATATTCCATTAATATATTTTAATCACTTACGTGCACATTCTATCCTTAATAGCCAGATAGTGAGAAGTCACAACAGGTTCTATATTGGACTTGGTGACAATGTTAATGATGCTGACAAGAGACATACATGCAATGATTATTTATGTACCCCCAACTAGTTTCAGTTTCTACTGGTCAGGTTATTCCGAGAAATGTATGTTAGTTAAGCCGGTACATATATGATCATGTGTGCACATACTCATTTAAAATTGGTAAATATACAATATACATTGCATATTGTAAATATATGCACATATATATTGTAAATATACAATATATGTGTGTGTTTTGTATCAATATGCATCAAGGTGTAGCAAACAGTGGTCCAAAAAATTTACATTATTCTTATATTTTAATTTTTCATTCAAATTATATGTTAGCTTACAGTATTGCATCCTTCTTGAGGTCCGTCTGTGGATTATCACCACCACATATCCATTTATTATCATAACAGGTTGAATGGTATATTTGGTAGACACAGATTAGATATGAGACTTAGTACTAATATATGCATAACTTATTTAAAGAAGAATTGGATACAAATAGATATCAGATAACTAATAATATTTATGACATTTGTAGTGTCTTCCTTTATTACATTACCTTTTTAGCAACATGTAATCCTCACTGAATACAACGTACAAAAAGTTCCAATTTCCAATGTGCTAGGACACACACAGGTTCAGATCAACATTTATTCTAGCAATATTACCAATCAGATGATCATGATCAAACTGAATTTAGGTTTTACAAGTGAAAAATCACTGGCTACACAGTTACTCATGCACAAACACTCATACACACATGTCTTGAGTGTGTTAACAAATTATATTTGATCTGCTAATTTCTTTCATTAACTCATGAATATAAGTAGTTTTACTGCTATTAAGGTATGACTCAAACATTTAGACTTACTGAAAAGAGATATTAATATAAGTTTAAAGTGAACACCACTATATGTATGAAAATGGAGACATGTCAGTCGTGTTTAATTTATAAAATCAAATTGTTAATTTTTTACTCATATGTGTAGGGGCCTTGAGTCTGATGATATCATGGTGTGCTAACCTGATGCAAGGTACATGTGCCCACAGCACTTGTTTATAGATCACAGTGTAATCTCATTGCTTAAAAAAATTGGAGTTTATTTATGGTTATGTATTCAGTTCAATCTCATTATTATTAGATATTACCATCAATTATTGACTACACTGCATATACTTAATGCCATACACCTCTCACACAAATTTTCCATGAGATCACACAATGCAAATACCCAAGAAAGTTACTCCCTGTTTTACAGTTTAATGTACAGAAGGTTAAATATTCTGCAGAATATTCTTCATTTATATATATGTATGCAGAGTCATAGAGGAATAGACTGAAGTTATTGTTACAACTCTATAAATATCAATGTCCAATATTGGAACTAATAAAGGTTAAAGTGAATTGCAAAAAACTTTGTTTGTGTTAAAATAATTTTAAATGTTTTCTATCATGTGAATTGCATCATCTGGTCTTACATAAGGTGTGTTATATTGAACACTGGCCTATTATGCAGCTGTAGTGTTAAAATTACAAAAAATGTTTTTGTTTTTCAAATAACCCTTGAACTCCAAGTTATAGCTACATCAAGTGCTACACAAGATATATAAACAGTAAATACTCAACAAGTTGCAAGGTGATTACAGACGTTTGCTCGTATGTAATGGTAAAAGAGTACGCGCCGGCTTTTGCGTTGCATAATGAAGACTTAAGTACAGGAATGCTAATTACCTATCCAATTCCATTAAAGTTGAGGTTAGATACAATCAAATTTAAAAATCCTCACCTCCTTCGACTGCCACAGCTCCCGCCCGAGGACGTCCACGAGCTTGTTTAGATGTTCACACGTCACGCATTTATCCATTTTAAGAAGTAACGTAACTTTATTACCCACTCAGAATACGTAAATACGAAAACCAATGTAATGGACCACAATAGTCTTGTAAATAGAAACCATCTTCTAGAGTATAGGGGAACGGTATAGAAAATTGAATTTGGTTGCGAAAGAGTAAAAACAGATATTGAAAGAACACATTTCGAAAAAAGACGTAGTAATTGAATTAAATTACAGAAATTTCCTATAACACTAAATGTTCCGTGACCAGCGAAAAGTCAGTATCTATATATCACAGATAAAAATTAACTGATTAATTAGAGTTATAATTGGTGGAATGATTTGCACCTTTATTCAGCCATGCTGATATTGAGGACGTTATTAAATAAATATTTTCTAACATTGCTTTCAATATAAATGTTGATAAAATAACCACAATAATACTGTATGTACAACTGAAATATAATGAATGATTTTAAACTATTAAAAGTGGATTGAGACGCGTTTCATTCGATAATAGTTGTCAAACAAGAATCTGTCCATTTCAATACAGAATGCCTGACATTGACATACTATACGTCAAAACTTGTCATAGATTAGTTCCGAATACCCATATTATAATATCACAATTAAATTTCAAGTCGTTGGTGTCGGAATTTCCTAAACGTTCAAGTGGCAGAGGGTTTTTACGATGACATCGGCGTCGTCGAGCAGCGCTCGTTCTTTATTTGCCGAATCTAAACAAAGATTGGCTGAACGTGTACAAGTGAACATGAACAATATAGCATCGCTCTCCCGACAAATACAACGGGGATCTAAATCTAACGAGGTACTTATAGTGTATAAAATGACTGTAAATTTTACCACAACGCCAGGTTCTTTACCTTTATTCATTTACGCCGGTTTCGAAGACTTCTTTCCGACATCAGTTATGTTTTTGGTAGCTTTTGCAAAGCAGCAACTCTTCAGCAATAGTAAGCATATTTCTGCCGTAAACCTTTCTCCTTTGTGTCAATAGCATTTCTTCTAATATCTGTACAATAGCTATTGACAAAATGTGCTGCAAGGTTCAGTGTCATGAAGAAAAATGTCAAACAATTTCTATTTCTATAACAACCTATATAAGCATTTTATATTTATATGACACAAACAAAACCTTTGCTTCCTTAGATAGGTTTGTAAAATGTAAAATTATTTATGGCAATAGTGTAGACATATATACAGTGTTTTATAACAGCTTCTATATATAGCTTTTATATTCAAATTCAAATTCTTTTATTCATTATAAGGTATATACATACACTCAATGAAAGTCATGTTTTGGTCATTATAC
>DWME01008845.1:0-11372 GCA_018244795.1 Parelbella ahira ahira
CAGCGAGCGCGCCGGCCGCCGCCACGCGCGCGCGCTGCGCGCCTCGCACCGCGCGCACCCCGACGGGTTCACCGCCAGCCCGCCCTCCAGCAGCGCCGACCGCCCGAACTTGAACCGGTAGTCCGTCAGCGTCTCGATACCTGCCCCACACCCGCGCCACGCTCGTTACTGCTCTGTCCTCTACGTCTTACACCCTTCGACGCACCCACTAATTCTTAGCATTTTTTTATCTGATGCTATGCCACGTTCGATTTTAAAAGGATTGCGGTGGTACCTTCGCGATCGATCGGCGAGATACACGCGCAAGTAATGCAAAATTATTAGAAAAATCTTTACTTATTCCGTCGAGCCGTCTAACTTGACTCTTGACTATATTACTTTTCGTAATGTCGATTAAATTGTTTACACCTATTCACGACACATCACTACTTTTAGGTCATGACGTACCCGGCAAACTTTCGAGCACTCTAACCACTGCGGGTTCCGTGAGTCCGAACAAGTCCTCTCCGGTTACGTAATTCGGCCATAACTTGAGCACCCCGTCCTCCGCTCGATTCTCCCGTAGCGCCCCCACTGCATCCAATACCTGCGCAAGGAATTAACTTAAGATAAAAATTTCATCCACGTTTGTTATTAGCTGTCTGCTATCAGTTGGACCACCTAATGGTGAACGTCTCTATAATTAAACCTATCACTTTTTCATAATTTATTCCATGAATAACAAGCCATAATCCTTAGAAAAGCACTAACAAATAAGTTCATGATCGTTAACAGAAAAGAACCCACAAAACAAATAGTTTCGGTCCGGTATGCTTTATTATATATAAAATCTTTAGAGGTGAGTGATGGATTTAAGTAAGGTAGGATGAAGCACGCACCGCGGCCCAGGCGGCGCGCGGCGTGGGCGCGCACATCTCCTGGCGCGACTCGTCCTGCGCGCGCACGTGGAAGCGCGGCCGGCCCTCCTCCTCCGAGATCCAGCAAAGGTAGCGACAGCGGCTGTTCGCGCGCGACATCGACCAGTAGAACCGCACCTGCCGATACGACACTATCGTATGTATATCTTGTGAAAAGTATCTGTCGTTATCTGCAAGTAGTTTGGAAGTACACTCACAATTTTATAACCGATAGGATAAATGTAATTAGGAGTATGGAAGGCGGTGAGCTGGTGAGGCAGCAGATGACCGGGACTGAGGAAGATGAGGCCTCCGACTCGAATAAGATGATTGGTGTCCGAATGCAGCATCACTGACGCCACCTGACGCTGTTCGTCCCTCGACACGTACACGCGGCGCTGCACGCTCAGTGTTGTCAGTTCGTTGTCTTTTTCGTTCTAAGACACACAATACAATGTTGTTTGAATACAATAATAAAACAAAGATAATAAAAGCATCCTAAGAATTGCCTAAAAAATTTAATTTATAATAAAAAAAAAATAATTCATATCTACTAAATATATAAACAGCTATATCTAATTTTTGCATTTTATTTTCCATACTTATAGCGCATAATTTAACTTACCTTTGGAGCATGAGATGAACAAAATGCAGTCTTATTCTTGTAGAACACGCAGTTATCTTTGACAGCACACCCCAAATGGTAGACGCTGCCGCATCGCACCTTGAAGCACCTTACGGTCGCTCCTAGTCTCCGACAGACCGCACATGTCGCGCTCAAGCCGGCAGCTAAAGCTGTGTCCACGTTCATTAAAGCCCCACTGACAGTTTCGTACACTCCTTCAGACCAGAGTGCGCAGTTGAGATGCACCCACCGATCAACATCACAATTTAGTAGCCTGGACACACCGTCAGCTACGCCGTCCCCTTGTATTCCACATAATTCACATCTACGGCTATCCTCGTTGGTAACCGGCATGATAGCCACGCCTGTCCGGAACACCAACTCAGTCAACTCTCTGTCCGTGGGACGTTTGTATTTAACTGGCGGCCCTATGCAACCCGGCGACCACAATTTATAACGAATGCTTCTGAACTTTTCTCTCTCAGTGCTTTGGTTACTTTTATCTTCTTGTTCTACGCTTTTTAAATCCTCGTCTAACACATTAACATCATCGCCGACTTCCTTCATCAGTTCATCGTTATCTAATGAATCAATAAACGACAAATCCATTTTATCATCTTTTACATCCTGTTTTATATCTAAGTCGTCCGTTTCCATACTTTCCGTAGATGCAGTATCAAAATCATCGCGGTCTTTTGAAATATTCGCTTCAATATCCGATTTATCTTGCTTAACATTATTCTTTGATTTTCCATCGAGGATTATGTTTGTAGGACGCCAAGCAAATCTCTCATAGCATTGAGTGCTACAGAAAAATAATTCTGAGTCACTATCGCACAAAATTTCTTCGGCATTACCTTTATTCGCTGAAAGAAGAGGGAATTCAGATGCTTTGGCTCTTACCACTGAGTCTAAGATTACAACGTCACAGTGACGACAGAATTTTGCAGCACCATTTAATATACTCTGAATGTCGATAGGTGTACCTTCTTTGCCGTCTTTGCCTTTTGATCGGTAAAGTCCAAGCTTATGTGACGGAGGCGTGGCTGTTCTTTCGATGATTTGATAAGAAGTCGGTGCCGGAATGTGCAAGATACCAGCTAGTTCCTTCAATACTCCTAGTATATCTTCTGCCGCGCCAGAGGTAAGTGTAAGAGTTACAGTAACATTCTCGTTATTGTCTATGCTTCCCGGTGAGTCTTCTAACTTTGATTTGACAGGAGAATCGCTATCAATAGGCTTCAAAGATTTTTGGTTTTCCTCTTCATCTTTCAATTGATACAATGAAAGTGCTTTTACTCTTATCGGAATTGGTGCAATAAGAGGAATAATTGGAGACGCTCGACCGGACAACGGCGTTTCTTCATCATCTTCTTCTTCCTCATCGTCGACGAGTTTGAGACCAGGGAAGCGATCTGCAGGGTCAAAATCAAAACCTTCAGGACTCGAGCAACTAACGATAGTATCTGGTGTATCTGTATCACGCTCTTTACAGATAAAATCAAGTTTCTTGTCTTCTGGATCCTCATCAAACATGATAGGTTGAAACTCCTGGTCATAAAAGCCTCTTTGGGTGGTTGTTGGCGGTTTTTCTGGCAATGGTTCTTCATCACCGAAGGGTTTTGTATTATAATAATCACCAACATTCGGTATTTTTGCATTTCCAAATTCACCATCCAAATCTCCTTTCAAAATGTCATAATCTTTATTTTTTAATTTCGTTAAATCGCCAGAACCAAAAAGAGGACAAACTGCAAAGTTTGTAGTCAATGCCGGCTCTTGTATCTGCATTGGGGGAAGTAACCTTAACTGACCCATTAAATTGTCAATAAAGGTATCGTAATCCTCTTCGTACCTGGAACCCTTACGAGGTCGCTTTTTGGCGTTGGCCGCATTCAAGTTATTTTCTGCAGCAGCTTTCATATTCATTTGCATTTGTTTTCTTTTCTTTTGCTGATATTCTCGTCTCTTACGTTTTTTCGCTTCAGAAGGTGTTTCTGGTGCATTTGTCTCAGATGTGTTATCCATGCTAACGTTTTCGGGAAATTCTTCTTTCATAGGCTGGTCTAATTTACCCTGATCAGAAGCGGTGGATACACCGGAAGTTGCAGATTGTTGAGAGCTTTCGTCTAGTAATTCTTTTTTCACATCCATCGGTGTAAACGGCCGATGAACAGGACTCTGCTGCGGTGGAGCTACTTCCTTTTTACTAGCTTGCTGCATTTGTAGATTATCTATGTTAATTGGATACACAGGTACTGTCTTAACTGGAGAACATTCAGGTATTGGGGTCGTTTCTTCCTTATTTAATGTTTTCAAAGGAGTTTTACGCACATCCATTAGGGATTGAGTTGAAGTTTGTATCATTGGCGATATTGATGATACAGGTAACGATGTTTGTATGGGTCGACTTGTAAATGGAGAATTAACAGTAGTATGGGTATTGTGTCGCGGGGAATTCTTAGGTATCTCTACTTCTTGAGTTAAGGCCAAAGTTGGTGGCGGTATTGACGGCCTCGCTAGCTGTGCTTCTAAAGACGGAATAGTGCCGAGAGCAGGCGCAGTTCTTTGTATAGTCATGGTACGTTGAGGCACTACATTCGCTGATGTTGTTGTCGTTTGCAATAATTGTTTTAAGAGAACGTTTTGTGATTCATCATTTCGTTGATTAGCACTGTTACTCTGGGGTAAAGCCTTATTTCCCATGGTCTCAGATGTGGCTGTCGATGTATTCGGTTCATCAGTTTCCATAGGCTCCGATTTAACAATGACGGATTCTACACTGTGCCGTTTTGTCGGTTGAATGTGGCCAACGATAACTTCACTCTTTGGTTCATCGGTAGACTTGGACCTTTTTAACGGCGAAGTCAATTGTGTATGCAAAAGTTTTGAAGTGGTTATAAAATTTATTGATCCCGAAGTAGGTTTCGGTTGCATTTGACTCATAGCCGAAGTAACTATATTATGCGCGCGAACCGTAACGTTTGGTGCTGGCTCTTTATTACTAATGATTGGTCGCGAAGTCATAACTAAAGCTGGCGGTTGACTAGAACTTATATTTTGTGTACTAAATGGTAGATTCGATTGCCTTGTAGGTTGAAGTAATGTGTGCCCTAATATACTAGTTGGTAGCGAAGAAGTTTTTTGAAAACTTACACTTGTAGTTATAGTATTATTTGAATGTATTATTGAAGAAGGAGCAGAAGAATTGCTATGTATTTTTGAAAGAGCTGGCATTTGGATGATTTGTGAGGCCACTGAAGTAGTGTTTATATCTTCACTAGGATTAAAAGGTTGATTGGTAATTAGAGGTGATTGAGCTGGAGACTTCATAAGAGTATTTTGAAGAACTGCTGGAGAATTCATTGATGAAACAGTCGGTGACTTTCTTATTTGTCCCATTCCAGACAAGGTATTAACACGAGATCCTACTACTTGTGCAGCACTCATAGGGATGCAGTCCATACTATGTACAGAAGTAACCGGTTTTTCTATCCTCTGTATAGGTGATGGTCTTGAATTCGCTACCTCCACTTTAGACGATGGTAGCAAATTTTCGAAATTTACTTGAGTTGGAGTAGTTGCATCATTGATCTTTCTGGTTGCTATTTGTGATTCAACTTTTGCAGAGTTTGTAGTCAATGAAGACATAAATGTCCGCAACTGTTGTGATACATTGGCCATGTTGGATGTTAATTCAGCTGGTTGAGATAATGGTGACAATTGCGGCACTGTAGCCGACTGCAAACCTAATCTGTCTGGTTCGCGTTTTGGAAACGTAGGTGGCTCTTGAATCTCTTTCGTTTCCTGTTTCAGAGCCATGTGTATACTGGAGCTGGACGCTGAAGTAGCTGGTACGTTCGGTGGCTTTGATTGAGATGGCTGCTTAGTATTAAAAGGCTTTCCATCATCTGATATTCCTTCGAGTATGCAAAGCATATCTTCAAATGATTCAACATGTTTTTGGTTACCTTCAACAGCTTCGGAGTGCTCACGCATCGTAATATCATTAAGATATCTTTCTTGAGATGGAGTTGGTGATGGTATAGATATCTGAACAGATTCTTGAGCCATATCGGATGTTATTTGCATATTTGAATCGATAACCATTTCTTTAGTTTGGTTAGCGATAGCTTTTATAGTTTTTACGACATTCTCTTCCGCGCTGCTTTCCTTTGCTTGCGGTTTTTGAACCGACGAATCATGAATGGTCTTGTTGTAAGACATTAATAAATTACTTTGCATTGTATCTTCTGGTTTATCTTCGTCATCGCCTTCCATTATATTATCAGGAATTTTTTCTGGTATAGGGTCAGGACTTTTTATATCTGCTTTGCCTAAAATCAACGGCGTTCTCTCCGTTATACACAACGAATGTGGTAGTTCAGTCTGTTGACTAATTTCAGTCTCTATATCTATATCTTTATTGGATTCTTTTAGTATTGGTGGCATCTTGTGTTCCTTTGGTAGTGATCCCTGAGAACTCATCATTAGTAAGTGTTGTGTCGTTGATTGGATAGCATTTTGCATATCGGTATTACTTTCTGATGTGACAGTACTATCAGGGGAGGCGGCTTCATCTTGGAATATTTTTGCCGGTAATGTGGCGTCATGAGTAACAGATAAGCTTGAAAGTTTAGTATTGGAAAGAGATAGTCCCATGGGTTTCTCGATAGTCTTAACAATTTTTTGTTTAATTTGATGTTGAGTTAATATCGAAACCGGCACTCGAGATGCAACAGAAGTATTTGATGTTGCTAGTGTGATAACCGGATTCAAATTTGCAACTTTGGGTACATTCGAAGATATCACACTTATGACTGAACTAATCGGCTTTGAGAGTGACTGTGTAGACATATTTAGACTCAATGGAGAATTACCGATGTTTAAAGGTAATTTTTTTATTTGTGATGATTTTATTTGTGAACCTAGACCACTAGCATGACCTGTCATATTTGCAAGGGGGACAGCCAGGCTTTTTAATACTGGTACTGATATAGTTTGATTAGCAATCGATACGGAAGCTACAGTAGCCTGAGAAACTTCGTTTAGTATTTTTGTGTTAGCGTGAGGAGTCAAAACAGTAGCACTTAACACAGGTAATCGCGAAAGTGTTGAACTTTGAGAAGGGTTAACTATTTTGTACTGCTGGACATTAGCGGATGGTTGCTTTGCCGTGGCCAAACTTATAACTGCAACAGTTTTGGTCGTTGTTTCAGTTCTTTTTATAGGTTTATCAGGTGGGATCTCTTCTTCTACCTCGTCTTCAGGTTTACCGCTATCGATAAGCTCTTCAAAGTCTTCTTCTGTGGCTATCCGTTCCTCGGGTAATATAACACTTGGCTCAACAACGACAATGTCATCATCATCAAGATGCTCTACGTATTCATCTATGTCATCGTCATCGTCATCCTTGGTGAAACTCATTCGCGCCGAGTCATCGGATGCTGAAGCATAGTCTACAGTATCTGTTGAATATAAAACATATTTTCTTGTTTCACTCGACTCTCCCAACTCATCAACGCGACTTTCCATAGTAGGAGCGGCCGTTTTTCCCGAGTATCTCGGCCTTGGTTGGGGTCTGTTCTTTATTATAGAAACTTTATTAATATGTACAGGTCGTTGGCGTTCATCATCTTTACTGGGCCAAACGGGTGCTCCGCCAAACAGGCCAAGTTTAAAGTATCGATAGCCTGGAGGTACAGGTGCCATGTGGTGGTGATGAGTTCCTCCGCCGTGATCGTGATGAGGTGCCGGCGACGCGGCCGGCGATGCCGACGGCGTGGGCGTGCGGACCACATGGGGAGATCGCGACAAAGATGGTGACGCCGGAGCTCCACCCATTGGGCTGTACTGCTGACGTTGAAGTATTTGTTGACGCTGTAATTACATTGAAATATTATCATACTCTGTCACAAGTAAAAAATATACCTATAATTATGATCGTACTTACTGTCATTTCATTGCCCGTATTTCCTGGAGAAGGCATTGGTTGGGGACTGCCGAGTGGTGACGTTTGTTGCCGACTCCCAAAAGGCACGCCAACTCTCATACCTAAGAAATAATAAGCAGAACTTTAAGACTATTGATGATCTTATCTAAATACTAGTATTAAATTAATTCTATGATAACAACCTTGTTGATGATGTGGAGGTCTCGCAAATCTCGTTGGCAATGGTGAACAGCCCGGTGCCGGTCGGGAAAATCTACCTACGTTAAAATCATTCTGAAACAAGCATATCCTTCATTTAACAACTCCAACGACTATATTCTGGTATGTAGCGCGATAGGTGATATCAAATAAACTTAAAATGCAGTAAAATTTTTATAATTTATATTTTTTTTATTTAGTAAAAAATACTTTTACAAAACTTACACTTTGCAGTTGTGGAGAGTGTGATGCAACGGGACTTTGAATTTGAGATTGTTGATAAATCTATAGAAAAACAAATAACAATAAATTATTAAATAAATATAAGTGGCACATTGAAAAAATACACGAATAAATTTATGACGGTAAAGACAAAAGTACAAACCTGTGGACTTCGACTCGGTGTCGGCAGTTGAGGACTAGTTCTTTGAACTTGTAATTGTTGCAAAAAGTGTTGCGGTGACATAGCCGTTTGCATTGGCGACTGCTGGGTGTGCATCGGCGACTGCTGTAGATGCATAGGTGACTGCTGCGAATGCATCGGACTTTGTTGAGGGTGCATAGGACTTTGTTGAGGATGAATAGGACTCTGTTGTGGATGCATCGGACTCTGCTGGGGATGCATCGGGCTCTGCTGCGGATGCATCGGAGAATGTTGAGTCGACATCTGGTTCTGTGGATGCATCGGAGACTGCTGGTGGATCGGTGACTGCTGCGGATGCATCGGGCTCTGCTGCGGATGCATCGGACTCTGCTGCGGCATCGACTGCTGTTGCACGTGCATCGGTGACTGTTGCGAGTGGAGCGGAGACTGCTGAGTGTGAAGTGGCGACTGGGTAGAAGGATGTAGCGGCGACTGAGACGTGTGATGCAGAGGTGACTGTTGCGAATGCAGCGGCGACTGCATGGGTGAGGTTAAATGGTGCAGTGGCGATTGCGGAGCGAGGGAGTGCAGCGGCGATTGCGAATGTGGCGACTGCACATGTAGCGGAGACATGGCGGGTCGCGAGCCAGGCGCGCGCGGCGCCGCGCCGGCCGCCAGCGCGCCGCGTACGCCTGCTAACTGTTGCTGCGTGAACTGCACCATGCCGCCTACAGCTTGTCCGCGCTCCTGCACTCCCGACAGCTGCCTCACTAGCTGCGGCTGCGGAGCGCCTGTTTGCTCAATTACGAGGGTCCGGCTTCCTTGTAAAATTGTCCTTCCTTGAGTATTCAGAGGTGAGGTCACGAGCCCAATCCTTTGTTGGGTGAGTGGTTGTCCGTCTCCGCCGAGGACGGTTTGTTGGGTACGAATCAGAGTTTGTGACTGTTGAATTGTCGTACTTTGAAGTCCTATTTGCATGGGTCTATTTATAGTTTGCTGTTGCAATTGTGGCTGTCCTATATTCTGGTTTTGCGCAAACACGGTTTGATTAGTACCGATGTGTTGCTGATTTATAACCGACTGCTGCGCCAGTTGCGGGTTCTGTTGTCGTTGCTTCGTATCATATTCCTAAAAAAGTTTTAATTCGATACAAACATTATTACTCAACAATGTAAAAAAAAGTAAGTTCTACAGACCTGCATCAAAACGCTATGCTGCCTGGCTTGCTTTCTGGCAGCCTCCAAATGTTTTTGCAGAGCTTGTTGCTCCGTAGAGACGCGCTGTAGTTCTGCGGCATCGTTAGGGGTCAACTCGTTGCCAGATTTTCGCAGCTGACGTTGTTTACTGTTCAATGACTGTAACGTTAAAATTTTACAAGTAAAAAATGAGGGACAGGGACAGAAATAAACCCCGGAAGCCCAGTTAGTAAACGATTACATTCGGTTAAAACGAGTGCGTTACGATAAACCCGAGTGCGTAGAGAAACCTGAAAGAGAAACTTACCGGGTGAGAACTCGGAGGAGATAACGAAGCCACTACAAAGCACACGAATACAAAAGCGCACTACAGCAGGCTCACCTTGCGGATCTTGCGGAGTTTCTGGACCTCTGACTCGTAGTAGCGCAGCTGATCAGCAGCGAAAGCGTTGTACTGCTGGAGCCACTGCTCGTAGAGCATGCGGGCATGATGGTCGGCCTCCGTGAGCGGACGGTCGGGCGGCGCGGGCGGCTGCGCCGGGGGCGCGCCCGCAAACAGCGGCACGGCCGGGGGCGGTGGCACACTCGGCGGCGCACCCACAGGCCCCGCGCCACCGCCCGCCCCCGCCCCCGCGCCAGCCGCCGCGCCGCCCACGGCCTGCCCCGCGCCCGCCACCCACTCGCCTCCCTCGCGCTCCTGCTCGCGCTTCTCCTGCTCCAACAGCTCCTCCAGAAGCAACGGTTGCTCCTGCTTTACGTGCTCATGGTTAGATCACTGCTTGCGAATCGCCCCGCGATCCCCCGACAGCCTTCCCGAATATGGCCCATATGTAGCTCCCCTCGACTACTTTAAACAAAATATTTTGGACCCAGAAGATATTAGAGACTCGTATTTTTAATTTCATTAATCAAAGCGATTATAAATATACCCATCTCATCTCCGACAATGGATAGATTATACTCGAAGTACGATAGAAGGAATGTTCTTGGAGAAATTTGTGATTACAAAAGTAATTTCTTTTAAGTAATCCATAGGCAATCATATAGTTCGATGAAAGATAACAATTGAAGGTATAGAAAAATTTTTAAACTACGATTATGCAGTCTAATTCGAACTAATTATGTATCTTGAAATACTAAAAATAAATCTGTGCATTTCTCGTAAAGTTATCTGTACAAAAGTTGTGAAACTACAAATGGTGCCGAATATTTTTGTAAATATAAATCTAATCGATACGCTTCTAGGCCAAATAAAATATTTACTGCAATATTTATTGCAATATTTATTACAACGAATGTACCTATTGCAAGCTTGTCTGTTGGTGGGATTTTGAAATAAAAAAAACACGTACTAAAATTTTATTAATAATACCGGCACAAACCGAGACACATGGTGATCATGAGGCACATTAAAATAGTACATTCCACAATACTAGATCAAGTAACAAAGATGAGATAGGCAATTTTTTTACTGACAACCTGATATAGTTCAATCAGTACCTAGTAAAATAACTTTCGATTTAGTTAAGTTAGTCTAAGTGCTATTAAAATGTTCTTAAACTAACTAGTTTAGAGTAGTGTTAGGAAAGATGCTGAAAAGGAACGATTAGTCATTACGCATGCGTGCGGCGAGCAAGCCAAGTAAGAAGCTCTAGCGACAGGTGATTAGCGGTGACAAGGCCCTCTATCTGTGGGAGACTCATCTAGAAACTAGAGGACAGGTGTAGGAATAACAGACGAGAAGGAAAACAGATGGGACTTATATAACTTTTTTAATAATCTTGCATTGTTTACCATTAATTTAAATACTGACATCAAAAAACAATTGCAACGTACCTTCATGTCAAAAAATTTTAAACTTTTGTTAAGTATGTGATATACATTTTAAATTACCACCTAAGAATAATGCTTGGTTTGTTGTTGTTTATTACGTTTAAAGTTTAATAAGCTATTTGAATTTATATACATAGATACTGATCGGAGCAGATTCAGCATAGTATTACTTTTTATTAGGTGCTGTAATTTAGTAGTGACGTTAAACTCTAACAATGTTAGTACATTCACAATAGAATTAAAAGTTGTTGCTGTAATTGTAGTTGAACATTAAAATGAAGAAATAGAATAGTAAGTAAAGATGAAA
>DWME01008846.1:0-11371 GCA_018244795.1 Parelbella ahira ahira
AGAGCTGAAGATCGAGCTCAGTGGCGTGCCATTGGAGAGGCCTATGTCCAGCAGTGGACGGGAGTAGGCTGATAAGGCATTATCGAAAAGCAAATTTATTACTCACACGCTCGGCGTGCCTTTTCTACATTCATCACTATCTTCATAAACGTGTATTATCACATATGAAAACAAATAAAAATATTCTGCTTTGTTTCACAACATTTTATTGAACCATATGAGAAATTAATTCTAAGGCAGATATAAAAGTACAATGACCGCTTAAATGAATCATCGTTCTCAGATGAAACCTACTTTCGCTTCTGGCATGGAATAATTCGAGAACATTTCGAAGAGTTTTCAGAGCGATGTGTGCGAAATTTTAGACAGCGAACTTGATGGTATAGGGTTTTGCTGTGAAAACGGTCACACTGTAATATAGCAACAAGATTTTGTTAATAAAGCGAATTTATTTTAATAGATTTTTGGATACTACACAACCTTAACTATTTATTATGAATTGCTCGTACATCTCTAACGACTGGGTACGACTTATACTGTACTACCAGAGAGGCAGATAGGGATTCGTATAAATACAGCTTTGGGGCACAAAAAGGGTTCCATTCATAGAAGTCAAGTCTTCATCATCATCACTATACTTTTATATAGCCACTGTTGTACACGGGTTTCCTCCCAAATAAGCTATCTCTCTAATAGAGAGCCTCAAATAAAATGGGATAAATGCATAGTAATTAAAATAAATTAAATTACCTTACCTTTAAATCGTTGCAATCTTTGACAGTTTTTTATAAAATAATTGACCTGAAACAATAAATTATATTATATACATATGTGTATTTAAATACAATTTGAAATACAGATACGACAATATTGTATTTAGCCGTAAATTTTTATAAGTAAAGGAAAAAGTTAGCAAACCGGCAGATCTTACCATTCATATATGAGAAATCTAATTATTCCAATGATTAGTAGATATCTACATGATCTTAAAATACGAGGTCAAAATAACCTCGCCATTCAAATTGCCGCTACGGTTTTGTCGTTTTTCAATAACCTCACAATGCAATGACGTAACAAAAACGTAACATAACACATGTAATCGTCGAAAGGGTAGGCAGAGGAGTGAAGTACACTCTCACATTTCAACAGTTACATTTACATTCCACCGTGGAATATATTTCGAACCTATTGACGTACACCGGGCACAGATCCAGACTGCGAGTCTTTGGTAGAAAATTGTACTAGAAAATCTAAGTGAAAATA
Organism: Parelbella ahira ahira; assembly: GCA_018244795.1. Lineage (NCBI taxonomy): Eukaryota > Metazoa > Arthropoda > Insecta > Lepidoptera > Hesperiidae > Parelbella > Parelbella ahira. Next base: position 1,264 of record DWME01008846.1, read on the forward strand.
AAAGCTATGCAATAGCTTAAAAAACCATTAGTAACCGACTCGGGATTTAAAACCAGGACCAGTCTGTCAGCATTCACGCTCGCAACCACTCGAACAACGAGGCAGTTTAATACAATGACAGTAACGACATTTTGCATTTACTGTTACTATGAAATTATTCACATTTAATTATTCATAACATCTATATCTATGATTGGCAGCAGCCGATTGGCTGTCAACGAATTGATTGTGCAGGTATTTTATAACTTCCTCTAATGTTGCGTCCATTGCTAAATGTAAAATCAAATTATATGGCTATGAATACCAGCTTGTTTCCGAAACTTGCCATAAGACAGCTAAAATGATATGATTTATAAGAAGTGAACTGTATCTGTAACACCTGTATAAGTACTATACCTTAAGCTTTCAGCAAGTTACTGTACGCATAATTATAATACAATACTATTTTACTGTACTCGTATGTATCGTCCACTTCTTATTTTTTCTTATGTCTTCTCATGTCTAGCAGTGGACTGAGATAGGCTGATGACGACGACGACGACGATGATGACTGAATAACAATTAAATAAAAGAAACGAAAAACTACTCCGCAATCTGTCGTAGCAAGACAGAATACTGTTAAGAAAGATAAAAATGAGTATCTACCAATTACCAAGGAATTAAACAGCTCGAGAATATGTATTTTTTTCTTCTGACCCTTTTATCGTTCCACTACTGGACACGGGTTTCTTCTCAAAGTGAGAGGGTTTAAGGGCATAGTCTGCCACGCTGGCAAAGTACGGGTTTCACACGCCTTAGAAAACAATTTTGATGTGTATTGCTTTCTATAAATAATATAAAGTTCTTGCTCGGGGAAAAGTACTACAGGATGCTTTTATTCCCCCAGTCTGGCGTCAAGTAGCTGGCAAGGTGCGAAGTTTAAGTATCGTCGACGAGTTATGATTATAAATCATGCAGAGCGACCCTGTCTCTACACTTTTCAGGGAAATGGTAGGCGCCTGAAAATACCGAGCACCTGAATGTACCTTTGCGTATAATGAACAGTGAATATTTAATCTCCCAAGATGGAAGTTGTTTTTCTTTTTGTGTGATTAGCTACTTAAAAATGTAAATGTCAAGGACAGGATATGAATTGCTTAGATAAAAATATTGGTTATCTTGTTGTTACAGTATTTTTATCAAAATCGATAGTGTGTGTCAAATCGTCAAATGTGTATAAGTAAATATAGATATGTGTGAAAAAATGAAGGTTGTTGTGGAAAAAATGCGTACCTTTAAATGAAAACATAGACTTCGTGCTGGATCCTATGACTGAGAATAGTCTGCGACTTGTTGTCCTTATGTGGTTATCGATTTGGTGTCAAAATGTGCGCGCGTGTGTTATTTGTAGGTCTTTTTTAATAGAAGATAGGTCATCGTTAATATTATAAACAATGCGCAAATTAGATAATAAAAAGTTTTACCTAAAGGGTAATATGTGATAATTCAGGGGATGGATGAAACGCAAACACTCGATAGTTATGATCAGAACTTTGCGACACTAAAACAACTAAGTATATGCCGGGTTATAGTGATTTATGAGAGGTTAAAGTTATTTTATTGCAAATAAATAATGTTACAGGCATAGCAAATAATCGTGCAGACCAACTTATATTGAGAAACCAATTTGGTCTACACAGGCGTGGGCCCAATCGTAGTTAAATCGAATTGTCCACCTGCAGACTAAATTTCAAAATTTTCTGTTTTAATCCATTGCCGCCCAGTTAATTTCTCATTTAAGTTCAATCGGTCCTGCAAAGTTTTATTTTTGGGTATGAGTACTTTTTTGTACTCACCACATGTAATGACTCATTGTGTAGCTATATAGAAAGTAACCAATACATAACTAAAAGCTCAAATAAAGCTGCTAGAAAACAACTCGGAGACGAAACTGGCTCCAGCTCCCCCTCTCTCATTAAATACGCACCTGCCTTATAATTGCACCCCTATTTAGGCGAGGATCGGCGGCGCAAATTAGATGTTTCTTGTGACAACGCGTAGATTAGATAGGAACCGAGCTTGATCAACCTGATTTTATTAATTATAATTAATATATATCATGTGAAGCTCTTGGGGTTCTGACGCCATTCATTTATCACATACGTTACTAGCGAGATCGGCCAGCTGATGGTATGTGGTCATCATCGCCTATGGACATTTGTATTCCCTAGGATTGTTTAATATGACGCCGATTTCGATTGGGTACTTTTTGCTCTTTTCTTCAAGAGCCCCAAGCTACAACGCTCCGGCAACACTTAGAAGAAAAAACGCGCTCGGCACTTCAATAGGCGACATTTACTAGTAATTTTTGACAGGTTTCATTATGCTCCCTAATTAAAAAAATAAATGATCATTCTAACCAAAAAAGCACAGTAAATAAACTACGGGGCAGGAACTCTTGGTTTAAGCCCCGAAGAATACTTTTATCAACAAGCTACATGTCATACAGTTTTTTAAATTTTTATTTTCAATGAAAATAAAATAGTAAGAATGAAGCTTATGGCACTAACAGGAAACTGAAGCAATAAACTTGCAACACGGAAATACGAATACATTAAACCGCCAATTTATTCCAAAGACCCTTCCCACAGCCTATGTCGGGCAGGGTTTACATTGGTAAACCAGTATTACGACAGTCATTGCACTATTCATTAATAATTGCACAATGCAAATATTTAGAATCGTGCAATTTTGTGCTCGTGTTCCGAGATGTAAAGTTAGATTTACGATTGACACTAATTTTACAAATTTTCTTTTCGAAGTAAAGTCCATAGTGTGAACTCAGCATTATTGTTGTTAACCATTTATCATTTTAAACACTGTTAAGTAAAAAAATTTAACAAGACGCCTGTACCCCTAAGGAGGTAGGCAGAGTGTAGGTACCTACCTAACCTATTGCCATGCAGCGGTTATAAATCCAGACTCCGGGGCAGTACAAGAAATTTCAAGATAGAAAAAGCCAATAGTTCCTGACCCAGGAATCGAACCCAACCTCTAGATCGGCGGTAGTTGTTCTTGCAACCACATCAGCAACGAGGCAGTCAACTGTTATTTTAATCACTGCGCCGACATGAACAGTTACGTCAATCAAAACAGTTGATATTAGTAATCTAGCACCGGTATTTTAATGCTGGCGTAGGAATCATTTTACTGCGGATCCCTAATGATCATATTCAGCGAGTAATTTGAGATCGATTGTATTATTATACAGGTAGCGGATGTGTTATGGTATTATTATTACTAGCGGCACAGTAGCGATCGAAATTCGATTGTAAATCATAAGCAATCAGTTTGAGCGTTGTCTACGTTCTAATATCAAAGAGTACGCATATACAATATACATATACATAAGAAATATCTATACGTATGTAAGGGCGTATTTATGGCATATATTAGTTACAACATTTTTAGCATCTTTAAACTGTTTACATAACTCTCTACAGCTGTATGATATGCCCGGGTTTGCCGCAAACATATTTAATATTGATTAGTTTATGTGATACTGCCGTATTTTTCGCATGTTTTCCTTCGCACAAACTATGTTCACAGAGCAACAAAATTACGTTAATATATACTTCAATTTTGACTAATAGTGGATATTGCCGTCTTTGATGTTACACGACTTTGTTATAACTGCCATTATTAACTTTTACACAGTGCCGTTCTATTTTGGTGACTGCCAATGTTTACCTTCAATTCCACCTTAGTGAAAATATGTACTATGTATTATAATGTCACAGCGTTTTAAAACACCGTGCGATCTTTCATTAAGCTACATACAACTTTTATTGGAAAAAGTCGCACCCAAGGGAGTTGTAAAGTGGGCGCAAGTCTTATAGCTATGAAATGTAATAACTTAATACTAGATCGGAAAATTATTTAATTCATTAAGTAGTATTAATAATATTATTAAGTGCTCTGGCGTGACGAAATTATAATAAGAGTTCATTCCGGGTTAACAATATATACCTACCATTGATGTTAAATTTATAAAATTTAATATCGTGTGGAATAGGTTAGTTTATTGACTTCGGCTATAATAACATTCGCCTCGTTAATATAATAGTTCATTGTGGTTGAAACGGGTGGTTGTAATATCACTAAAAATAAAATGCGTTTGTGCAGTCGCATTCCATTTGCGTGTTATTGATTCGGCAATAAAGTTACTTACTTGTTGTATTTTACAAGATATTTAAACCTACATTGTATGTTAAAAACGGTATACATTGGGATGATAGGAATCACTTAAAAGTAAACCAATGTTTGTTATTCAGAGTAAAAACTAAGCAACGATAATGTAACTAACGAAAAACAAACAAAAATCGTAACGTTACGATATTTAATGCGAAATTTAAAAAGTGACCAAAACGGCAATAGAATTAGAATCAGAATGGCAATATAAAAAAATAAATATTCAAATTATCGGCAATAAAAAATTGTCATTCCGTTTCAATACAAACCTTAAACAGCATCTAAGGTTAATGACAATATGTCATCAATTAGGCTTGTCGCGCCTTCTTACATCGAAAATTCTCTATCACTCATTAACCTATCTGTAGATAGATTAATTTGAAACTCGAATCTCTGACATGCCTCGTCAGCAATAAACCCAGTAGGTATGTTGTGATATATTGAGACGTGTCGGCTGACTCAATGCGTGTGGTCTTCGCGCCGCGTTCGACTCCAAGCTGTAAATTCATCTAACAATAAAACGTGTCAGGGCCTTACATTAATATTTGTTTATAATATTACCGGGATATCAATGTTTTTCGATTTTGTGTCCACAACACAAATAAATACGATAATTTGTTTACAAATGTAACCATACAGTCAGTAAAACGTCTTACGTAATCAAATGTAATATAACTATGAAACACTAGGTTGAATAAAAGAATTATGATTCATTATCAATTTCAATTCTATATTTACATTCTAATACCACAATTAATATTTCTTAATTCTCAGAATTACATAACTACATGTTTGTTTAACTTTACTAAACTGAGAAGTTAGAAAAAATAAATTTATTTTCTTCAAAAATTCATATTTTTAAAATGTAAAAAAACACCCTCCTGAAATTGAGCCCAATTGAAAAATTGAGCCCAAAATTTTATGTCGATAGCCAATTTTTATCATAAAAAAAAATTTTAAACTTTCCAAATTTGACAATTTAAAAATATTTGTTTTTTTATAGCCCTAAGTATCTTTAAAACAAGCTTTGGTTCATTACCGTGAGTATCATAGTATTTAAGATATAAAATAAAGAAATTTGAAAAAATGGAAAAATAGCAAGATTTTGAATTTTGCAAACTTTTGGAATAAACTTTTTTTTTTTCCTTTGACAGATCTTCGTTATATAATAAAAGAAAACTCCTTCCCAGAATTCCAAATCGGAAGGGGTCGATTCTATTTGTCGATTTGACATGGAATTACCCATATATGTGTTTATTACATAAAGACATCTTTATTGTTGCGACCGCTGATATTAAAACTTAGAACTGTAATAAACAACAGTAAATAACATCAACATATCTGTGACGCCAACATTTAGATGCACGTAACTTAAAGTTAAAAAACTCATCATCTTCATCACACGTCCTTCATATTCAACATCATCACAGCTTCTATCATTTTTCTGCTGGTCACAGGCATGTCCCAGTGACACTACACTTCTCCGCAGATCACATCTAGCCGCTAACACCCAGCTTTTTAAGATAAAAAAACTATTCCATGACGTAATTAGAATCATAAACTGTCAATTCGAAGAAAATCCTTACTTCTTTTCAAAGGGAAAATTATCAACATGTGGCGCAGTCGCGCGTCGGGCGCATGTGTTGCGGGGACCGTGATGATGGAGTGAAAAAATGTGCTTTGAAAATAGCGTTGCATGATAAAAGTTTCAGAATAACGAGGCCATTGTTTATGATGGGGTATAAACCGGGCCGCTTTATGCTTCCAGTTTATTTCTCGGCGAATAAAAGGAATAAATTACAATACTTCAGTTCAGCTATCGTGAAGAGATATGAATAATGGAAAAAACTAGCGCTCGTGTTCCACAATTATCAGATGGGCTTAATGGTGCCACTAATAGATGGATAAAAGAATCTTCTTATTTACATTAGGTGTGTCCTATTTTTATAACTAAGTATATTGCATTTTATAAAACTTTTTTATTATTATATCGTCACGCCAGGTCCATTATGGGGAGGTAGAGGCACCATGGGCTAAATGTCTCCATTCTTACAGACATGACGCACTTTTCCAACATTCATCACTCTTCATGCGCGCCAGTCGGTCCTGGACACTTCCGACTAGTCCATCGATCAGTATCTGAACTACTTGATAAAGGTTAGTGAGTCTTGGTCTATAGAAACTATAATGTTCAATATAACTACTGCTATCTACGAGTGAAAGTACGGGATGATACAGCACAAAAATAACAAACCACCCCAAATAGTATAAAACAAGGTCATGATAACGCCTAATGCCTAGAAAATGCCAAATGAACTGGCAAAAATCAAAGCATATGAAATTTGAGCCACTTCTTCGATGAAATAGCATGTAACCTTAAAAAATTACCAATTCCACTTTTGTGTGACCGATCAGCAACGGTACTCTCAATAAACGGTAAATCTGCCTATTACGTGTAATTTATTAATAAAATGAATATTATTAATAAATGAATAATTGGAACTACTTATAATAAACTCGCATTCCTCTTACATATGATGTAATTATGAGTCAACATTATATCAGCAAATATTTGAGTATCTCATATTAAAGGATTAAAGTGCATTAAAATGTGATGAGTGTAAAATGTTTCTTACTCTTTGAGACTGTTTAAACAGTGATTGTGGACGAATAAGAACATTTGATAAGACGGTTGCAGATCACTCTTAACAAAAACGGGACGAACAGGAATAAAGGAAGTGGTATTCAAATACGGTAACCGACTAGTATGCCCAGGAAGTACGGCAACACGTAATATATCATACAAGTATCACACAAAATGTTAAATGGTCACAGCAGACAGTCAAAATTTCGAAGTTAATGTCATGTATAGTAATTGTGGAAAATATATTACATGAGGATGATATTTCTATAATTTAGACGATCTTTATCGACTTTACAAATCCTACAAAAAGTAATAAAATCCTAGGGTGGAGTGATAGCAGATGCTTTACTTTCTCTTAGAACTAACTTAAATCAGGAGTATCATGTATTACGAATATCTCTTATTGGTTTACTCAGAAACGGCTTTAACGATTTCGTTGAAAAATAACTTACTGGGGTTTCGGAGAAAAATATATTTACCTTTTAGCGGTAAAGTTTAGTTTAGTTTTTATTTATGTAAGGTTTAAACTTTCGAGCATATCAATTCCATGGAATGTAAAACATAACTGGTGAAATTAGGAGAGTATTGCACTCCTCTGCGTACCCCTTCTATGATTACAGGTGTGATGTTATATTTCAACAACAGACGGCACGTCTGGATACTAGATCGTAGCAGTTACTTATATAATATTGTTACCTCAGAAACGTTCCCAATGATTTTGCATAGACAGAACAATACACATGTCATGTAATATCTAGTTATTACGGAAGTTAACATAAGCACGTTATTCCCGAGGGAAGATATCACGTTTAACAGGGGAAACTAGTAATGCCAAGCGAATCTCGACTACTTGATCATATCTATCATACATATAATCAATATGTACGTTACATATATGTTTAAATCAATGACATTATTCACCATAGTTCTATTCGGCGATTAATCATAGTTATTTGTACAAGCGCATGAATTGATTTACCGCGGGTTATGCAGTGATTTGATATACTGTGTTGGTTCTACACACACGACAGTCAACATGGCACGAATGTTTATCATATTTATAAATTAATATTATCTGGATTGCTGATTCATAGAGCCGTGTTGTGTGTACACCTTTATTACCTATGTATACAGGACAGGTTTTGCAAGCTTTCATAGCCAACTCCTTAGTGAATTAAAATGAATAACGATTTCATAAATGCCTATATCTTTAATATATAACCTAAATATTTAGTTCGTTAGCGACAAATACCCTATATATTTTAACAGGTAAACGCATTGAGATGTGAAGCTTCCCAACAGATTTGTAATTGGTAGTATCGACTCTGAAACATAGTCGTCTATAATCTGTATTAATCAATTAACGTCCCCTGCGATAATGGTTTTTATGTGGGTTTCATACTTTGGTAATGTAGAAAATATAACTGAGAAAAAGAATTAATTTTGTTGCTTCGAATTTTTGTAGAGCAAAAATGAGAGTACCTATAACTCTTATCTACTTAATTCAACCTATGACCGTTTAGTTTATTACGTTGACCCCGATCCACGGGCCGCTAACAGAATTTATAACAAATATTTTATGTGGGTTTTACTACTGAATTTTGATACAAGACCCAGTACAGTTACTTAGTATTGAGCGGAGCACCGGCTACCGTAAATACCTATTACTGGTAATACTTTTACTTATATATATTTAACTTATTTAGTAACTACGATTGTGTGTAGTTCTGCTCATACTTCAACAGCTCCAGCATGTAATACTTGGTTTGTATTGAACTAAATATATTCTCATTTGCAGCGGCTCCATTATAGTTGAACAGATGGCAGCAGTGTCGCCTACATAGCAGCATCATCGTCTCTGGTCATCTATATATCTATGAGTATATGGATGTTTGTGGGTAAAGAGACGTAATATATGCCAACGCTATGTTACCGATATAAATTGAATGCATATCTACATTGTTATATTTCTGTATAGAAAACAATGAAAACTGCCTTAAAATATTGGGTGTTTGGCAACAGCTTCTAAGGCGGACAACAACACCATTGTAGTTACTCGAGAACAACTTTAACGAGCATTATGAACAAATTGATTTTTAAACAATCTATTAAAAAGAACTGAACATGATAATAAAATTTATTAGCACTACATACTTCTTTTAATTAATTAATATTATTACATAGAGTAAGAAAAGATGGAGACATGGACACGTGCAGATCATAAAAAAAATTTAAAAATTTCCTCAAAAAAGATGATGAATAATAAACGAATCCTGTTCCTAATGTATGAAAAATGTTCTTGTTGGGCTGTGACCTGTACAGTAAATTAACGACAGCGTCAACCAAAAGTTCCAAACAGCAATATGTTAGCGAGATGAAATGTCAGTACGGTAATTATATTGGGATTGGAAGTGACTACGTAAGAAGGAACAGTCTGGGCGACGTGTGTTACAAAGTTAAAGTTTAAAATACAACGGCAGTTGTTTTTTTCAATTTCGTTGACATGTGTCGGGTTGGGATTAAGTGTTGTCGTAATTATTCTTGCGACTGTGTCTGTCGTGTGTGTGTGTAAATCCGAGTGCGAGCGTGCGTGTGTGCGTGTACGTACACACACTACAGTATACTCAGCGAAGGTTTTAAAACACAAAGGCCTAAATAATAGCAGCCAACAAACCTACTTTTAAAATATGTTTTAATATAATTAAAAATAATAAACCACGAACGTAGGCACTCGAGCCGTTCCGACCGAATAACTTATCAAGTGCACGCCACAGAGGAAAAAACACGCCATTGTTTTTTGAGCCAGTTCTAAGGGTTAAATTGGACTATTAAACAAACATTCACGATACCAAAGCTAATTTTTTACTAGAACAGAAATAAAACAAAATTCCACAACGCCATTATTGACAATGATGGACCATTACAGGACGGTCTAAGGATCTAAATCTATAAAATGATATGGAGTAATACACAAGAATGGCGAGAGATATAAGAGTATGAAATTCTGTATTTTATACATTCTCTAACGTAACATCACACCTGTAATCCCCGAAGGGGTAGGCAGAGAAGTATAGTACACTCCCACGTTTCACTAGTTACGTTTAAGGCCCATGGAATAGGTGGTGAGCCTATTGCCATACACCGGGCACAATTACAGACTCAGAGTCACTACTAGAAATTCTAAATTAGAAAAATCCAATAGCACCCGATCCGGGATTTGAACCCGGGACCTCC
>DWME01008847.1:0-11370 GCA_018244795.1 Parelbella ahira ahira
CTTGTGTTATGGTAACCAGACGGCTGATAACCCATATATATATATATATATATAAACATGAATATATAGCCAATTTTTACGTCCAACCAGAAACCAATTACTTGTACACATCACACTTTATTCTGGGTGGGAATCGAACCCACGACCCCCGGCTCAGCCATAAAGTTCACTAATTACGAGCCAGTCCATATTTGGATATACACTAGCCCTCCAATAGTTCTACAGGGCTTTTCTAATTAAGTTTTTTAAATAAATATTTGTAGTATAGGCTCGGAGTCCGGATCTGTACCCGGTGTATGGCAAAAGACTCAACAATTCTATTGTATGATGTAAATGTAACTGTTGAAAATTGGACGTGTACTACGCTCCTCTGCCTGTACGCCCCTTTGTGGACTACAGGCGTGATGTTATGTTGCGTTTTCAGTAGATAAATCCTTGCATTAGCGATGATGTCGCTGGCGACATTGTTCTAGCAAATGTTCGCGTCGATCTAAATTTATAATGAAGAGACTTTTCTAAATTATAGCTTATCGGTCCGCGATCGACCTACCGGACGCGCGGCGAACCTCGGGCTATTGTCATGGACCATTTTATACAGAATTATACTGCAAATTTCTCTAAAATTATAATATTTTGCGTTTTACTATACGTAACAAAACTTTAAACTCAATGTACGGTATCTTTTTAATCTTTATATTTTAATGCAACGTCCTATTTACAGATCACCTCCTATATAAAGGCTACGTCCTATGTACGGGTCACGTTCTATTTACACATGATATTCTGTTTAGAGCTCACGTTCTATTTACAAGCCATGTCCTATTTACAGGCCACGTTTTGTTTAAGGAAATGGAAACTTACCTGTACCTACCTAAGAAAATAACTTGCTAAATTAGTTCATTAAGTTTTTCATTTTCCTTATGTTTAACTTTAATACGTACTTAAAACAGATAAGCTTATATTGCATTTTGTCGCCGATTTCAATAAGCATTTTAATACGAATATAGTAATAGATGTGACAAATCTATCCTGGTTACAAATTAACATCTTTTCCACATCTAAAGCGCAATTTACAAAAACTTGCAACCGACCAACTGACCATTAGATGACGGTCCCCAATTCAACACCGATAATAAATAAATTTAATTAAACTTTACTTTTTTAATGTTACTAATGTAGTTATAATGGTAACATTAATTGGTGACTGCGATCCAAAAATAATCCAACATATTAGATATAGTGTATTGAAATTTACCCAATGTATAGTGACTAGTATTAAAAAAACTGTTTTATTTTATATGTTTCTTAGACGGTCTTACTTTAAATGTTTCGTGTTCGGCTTTCAATAACGCGCTAAGCTTTAATAATTAGCAGTTAATCGTCATGCCAAATCAATTAACGGGTAAGCAGACAGCATAGAGTGCGAACTCTCTCTATTCTGGAATGCCCGAGGTGCTACATACATCTCTTGCCACATGAAGCTTGTACTGAGTATGAAATATGACCGCGTTGTACACGTTTGCAGCAACACACTTGTCCTCTGCACAATGGCGTGTTGTTTCAGTATTGTCTCGTTATTTAATGACTGCTTTGTTTTCTGTCAGTGAAAGTGTCATGACTATTATCAAAAGAACAAAGTCACGTCTATGTTTACGTGATGACCGAAAGGCAAGTCCTTCGTATGACATTAGTATGACAGCAATATCATTTTTTATGACCGTTTCCGTCTTTAGCTCCTTTATGTTTTCAATAGTGGACACTGGCCTCCTCTCAAAATGAGAAAGGTTTAAGCCAGTCTGAGTATAAAAACGGTTTTGCGAAATTCTTACGCCTTAGACAACACTAGAAAACATAAAACTAACGGAGAACTTTACAATGAGTAGGTTTCTTAACGATGTTTTATATTATCGTTAAAGCAATTGATATTTAATTATAAATTTATGATAAAACGACCATTATTTTGTACAAGAGGTCCGGTGTTGGGATTTAAACCCAAGACCTTAGTAGTCAGAGGCTGAATTTTAGACCGCTAGGCTAACATTTATTGAATTTTATTAAACTATTATTTTCATCGACGCAGTAAGATGAGTCATTGAGGGATCGCACTGTTTTTATAAACCAAAAAATAATCCGCCTGTATGAGAATTTTTTGCGCCTCCATTTAGTTTATAAATATGTATAGATACTTTAGTAACGCTATTAATTATATGTAAACGTGTGTTTACTCGGATAAATTGTGGTTTTTTATTTGTGTCGGATCGATTACAAGGATTATTTGCATACTGGTATTTGAAACTAATAGTTACATTTAGTTCTGTTCTATGATTTTGATATCATTAAAGTAAAAGTAGGTAAAAGAAACACTTTTAAACACAAAAAAAAACAATAATAATAGCATATTTTTTGCTTAAATACGTTTAATGGAAACAAAGGTTATAGTTCGAAAAATAAGAAAATTTAACTCATCAAAAAATCTCTATAAAATGTCTAAACTCGTTCTCAATAAGACAAATATGTTACATACTGTATACATATTTACTAATCTATGATTTAGCTTAAGTAATAATTCAAATAACCACAAAATACGTAGCATCACGCCTGTAATCCCCGAATAAGTAGGTAGGTATATGAATATAGTATAATATACAGTCCCACGTTTCAATAGTTACGTTTACGTTGAAACAAATTTCTAAAATTTCAATATTAACATCCATTTTATACCTTCGTAGCCATAAAACAATCTCTATTAGAAGATTTATGATATGTTTATAGAACAATGTTTTTAAATTGGTCCAAATTTTATGTAATGAGATGCATATACGCACACCTACACCGTTATTATAGTACCTACTCATATCGACCCAAAAACATCTGGCAATTGAACAAAAAGTATTTCACGGCTTTTCGTAACCATGTTACTTATTCGAAATGAGAGATATAGTGTGATGGTGATACTCGTATTTGGAGATTTAACTTAATCAATTAACATGTACCTGATTCATTAATTTTAAAACTGTGAGTGGAAATTTATGAATTTTAAATACCTACCTAATAATGTTTACGTAATATATTTTGATTAAGAAATCTCCGAAACCGGCGTGACTGTACGAAGAGAGCTACGAGTATTGAAGAAACACGTCTGTTTGGTCTGTGAGAATAGATATTTGGCACTCGATACTGTCTGTCTACCCTTAAAAGACTAGGGAAACGACATTCATTAAATTCAATATCCAGCCAGTAGATATTGTTATCACTGTTGTATATTATTACTAATATTCAAATAATAAAAAGTTGTCATTATTTCTGCAGACGGAATGGTCTAGGATTTAACAATTATGCCCGAACATCGTTTTTATTAGATTCTATACACGGATCGACTGGCTGGCCAGAGAACATTAAACTTTTTGCTTATGAAGCGTCAGTTGGGATAAAAGGAATATTGTTTCTAATAGCAAGCCATCGAGACGCGATATAAAGTTTATCGCGATAACAAATTACTTTATGTTAAATACCTTCCACCTCTCGTGTCACGGTAACGGTCGGAATCTTATTTGAAACTTTTGAATAATGTACTATAATGTATATTATCAGTGTGATAAAATATACTCAGTTAAAGATGAAATTTGTGTAAGAACATTCACGCAAAAATTGTATTTAATTTGTTCCTTTAATGTTAATCGAGTCGTCATCAATTAATGTAGCGTTCGGAAATATTCTTTGTTATTATTTTGGCGCGCCATGTTTCTTACGGAGTAGGCAGGGAAAATCTAGTGCGAAGTGTCTCTCTCTTTACAGACTTAACGTGCTTCGGTCTACATTCATCACTCTCTTGGTACACGCTTGCCCGTTTTGGGGACTATAAATGTTCATCTGTACACAATGTAGGTTTTTAGACAGTTTAAACAGAATGAACTATGAGAGCAAGAATAGTTTAAAATGCTCGTATGTTACCAATTTCATTTTTCTCATTGACCAGACTGGCAGCTATCACTGGCCTCTGCCCTCAGGCCTATTAATCATGATTTACTCTCTATCATTCCATGCCCGCTTCACTTTTATAGGACCGTAACCTTGTAGAGTTTTTATAATTATTAGTAATGAAAGGCGATGCCAAAAATAATAAGTGTTGCCATCAAAAAAAAAACGTAAGCACAAGATAAATGTCTGTAGTAATCGGAACTAGAAATCAAATAATGTTCTCGAACTTTCACCCACATAAATATTATTACATATGTATGTTCGCGTACCTATTGATAAAAACATAAATTTTTAAAGTCCGTTGAAGCTGTTAGTAGCACTGACCTATCGTTCTGAGGAACAATTTACACAAAATTCACATAAGCGAGAACAATAAAACTACGTCTATCTGTGTCTCAGTGGGTCCTATAATAATGGATGAGGTTTTAAATAGTTAAATAGCTCCATAAATTCCTATAACGACATAAAAGTATATAAACAGCTGATAGAACTTTTGATCTTTGTCGGTGCCGACGACAGAGTTACTGCTCTTTTGTCATTTTGTCAAAGATAATGTTTAATAATTCGTCGATTTGTCATTCGTCATCGTGCGATTTGTAAAGCTGAGCATCGTATCAATATTTATAGCTATGTACTTTCTTACTGTTAAACGTTTGGTGTGTATCTAACACATATTATATACCTAAGTGATTTATTTATGTACCGGATTAAATCATGCAGGTATTTATGTCTTTTGATGATGGCGAAACAATGTACTTACGAATTTATTCGAAGTGCTTCTTGCGAAAACACATACCTACATAAGATAGTTAGACCGCTATGATTTAATCAACATCCCTTAGATATTCGAAATGGTAGGTACTTAAATACTAGCAAATCAGATACTGGCTGATGGACGGCTCAAAAGTCAAGAAGTGAGCGTGGGTGTAGGAAGAGAGATATACATACATGTCCAGAAAAACACGTAAGGTCAGTAAGGATAAGGATAATTGGCATTTGGGGCTCTCTACCTACCCTGTAACAGACCCAGTGTTATGATATAGATACTAATTACTAATAATATTTAACATGCATCGTGTGAAAGCAGTTGTACAATAACACAAACATCGGTCTGAATTATGAATATCTGTTTTGAGCCATTTGTATTATTTGCACTCTACCATTTACACGGAACGTAACAAAATATAGTGCTATTAATCTGATGAGATATGGTGGCTTATGGAAAGGTTTCGCGACTTAACCCCGTTTGGAATTGGCGCGGATAGCCATAAAATATAGGCTTAGGGTCAAAAGAGTATAATAATAATATATCTTGGGACATCTGCACACGCAGCTCGCTAATCGCAAACTAAGCAGAACCTGTACTGTGCTAAACGGATGGTTGATAAGTTGTAGGCAATATAAATACTGTTGGACTCGAGTCTACTCTTAGGAAGAGATGGTTTACCTGCAGCTCCTCACGCCTAAATATTTATGTACTCTAATAACATTCAACGTTAACTTTGTTGCAGATCCATTTAATTTTATTTGAAGGCTGGATTGACTAGACGAGACTACAAATCCAGCATATGTTTGCGAAATTAAAAATGAGCGTGGCAGAAATCAAAGTTTATTGTTGATATGGCCAATAGCAGTGTATTGAAGTTTAAATACAACGCCTTTTTTGCGTCCCTTCTATTGTATTTTATTAACCTCATAGTTGACCACACTGGCTAAGTACGGGGTGACAGTGTTTGTACACAAAAATAGCGTTATATTCTTTATAAAGATTATGTAAATTGGCAATGAATGTTATTGGTATAGCAAGCATCGTCTTATAGGGGTTAATATAAAAAAAACATACCTTTCGAATCTATTCACATAATTATATTAAATATATACATATTTCAAATAGTATATTATTAATATATCATTCAAAATTACTATAAGTGTAGAGTTTTATTCGGCATTCGGTATACTTAGCCTATTCCGTAAAGGACCAGACGTCATAATTTAATAATAAAAATAAATTATTTGAATCAATTAAATTATCGTCATTTGAATTTACTATCCATTAGTAATAGTATTTGTATAGGTAATTAAATACTGTACCGGCTTAACTCACGTATGTTTCTACAGAATAGCCCGACTAGCTTCGGACACTTGAAGCTCACTGCAACTTCGCTGCGATTGCAAAAGTCATGAAGGATCTCGAATTGGTCAAAGACTTGATGGTTAGCGGAATAAACAATCATAACCTGGTACATGATTTAATCATGTAAAAATAATTACGAAACATATCAGCGTTTCGTATAATAACAACATACGAATCATACAAACGAATTATTACCAGCCCAAATATAAATACATATGTATTGGTGCATTTGATATTAGCAACAACATGGTTTATATACCCCTATAGGAAAAATTGACATACGAGTACATATGGCAGCGCGGGTTTATATATTGTTACTTACAATTATGTTAAAATAATTTTATAGTAGTCCACAAACACGAAAATTATTTAGGCAATTTATAAGTCTTTAGATGTTTCATTAAGTTACAAGTTTTATTATGTATCTATTCGGCGCAGTCTTCTCCTAAATTGAAAATACGAGGATTCGTGATGCCACATATTACAGTAATATCTACGCGAGGTCTCAAAGTTACAGGCTAGCTATACGATATCGCGTAACGATAAAACAATGTTTATTATTACTTTGTTCTAATATAGAAATATTTATTTCATACATTGTCAATCTGTAAAAACGTTACTAAGTAAATCTGTTTATTAATAGAAGTATTTGGCAGGTTTATTTACTGTGAACGAATAATCTTAAAGACACAAGAAACCACATCGGATTGCATCCAATAATAAATTCACTTTAGTGCTCTTAAAT
Source organism: Parelbella ahira ahira (assembly GCA_018244795.1). Taxonomy (NCBI): domain Eukaryota; kingdom Metazoa; phylum Arthropoda; class Insecta; order Lepidoptera; family Hesperiidae; genus Parelbella; species Parelbella ahira. Next base: position 6,858 of record DWME01008847.1, read on the forward strand.
GCCATCAGAATTCTACATTTCATTACTGATTTTTAGTCGATGGCAGTTTTTCGGTGTCAAATAGCAGATTGTATGAGGTCAAAGTTAATTGCGAAGATGGAATGCATAATTAATTGATAATACGGTTTCGAAAGTCGCTTAAAAATAGCTACAAATATTTTCCTTTACTCGAATTTCTTGATATCAGAGATTCTGGAATGTTCGTCAGAATTTTTTCATGTCATTATACTAACAAATGTGTTTATATGCAACTTTATAGATAATATTCGCTGCAGAACCCATATTTCTGCTATAAACTCTATTAGGAATACTTTTATATTAGATTTAGTCAGAGATAATCAAAAGTTGTATTGCTGAAGTGTTAGCCTTTGTTTGCTGACTATACTCGCTCAGAGCGCTTTGTTGCTTACCGATAAGCTTTTTCGACTGTGACGTGTGTCACAGTGTTCGGGCTGTGTTTCGACGACTTTCAGACGAACAATTCTGTTACACTTACTATTGACAGTATTATTGTTGTAAATTCGACAACATTGATCCTTAGATTTTAAAATGAAGGTATAACAATGAATCTTGCTCAACATTTTTGTTAAAGCATATCCATATAAGTGGGCAAATACCTATGTTCCGTTTTTTACAGCCCGTTTGGTAATAATACTTTTATTTACTTTCGTTATAAAACAATCCAAATTTACTATATAGGTACACTATAATGTTGCCTAAATTGAGTAGTGCCTGTTACCTATATTACTAGAATAAACGTGTAGCAGATTTTATAGACTTGTAAAATTTTATGAATTTTAATTTTGTTTCCACAGCAGTGTTGGCCGGTTTTATTGTATATATGCAGACATAATGATTTTTTAGAACCAGGTTAACACAGTTAGACGCTTTTTAAATCATGTTCTCACTCACGACAGTAAACTTTATTTCTCTAATCCAAGATGCATTCGTTTATTTCCAACCAAGTGCCGCCTGTGAGTGTGTTTGCGTGGATATCAGTTTTTGGGTTTTCCCAGATGTAATTGATGAATTCTGGGAGTACCTATACCTACTATACTCTTCTGCCTTTCCCTCCGGGTATTATCGGCGTGATGCTATGTTTTTTTCTAGATTTTCTTAATATAGACCTGGTCATATCTTAGCTACTAGCTTAAGTTAACCTTGTTTAATGTGCTCGGCTATATATAAATATCATCTCAACTTATATTGATAATTTATATCACATTTTTCACATTATCACATTATCACATTTATATTACATTTGTTTTTATGTGCCTAAAATTTTAATCATTGGACTATAGTTTCACAGATTATTCCCAAAGTTTCAGTCTAATCAATAGAAAAGTCTATTTTATTCTCAAAAAGTTTATCGATATTTTTAAACAGGCCATTTTTTCATTAATGAATCGATTGAAATAAAACATACATTAAATGTTAAATAAAGCTTATCACAATATAGCGGTGAAAATCGTACTCACGTAGAACCATTTTCTATAGGTATCTATTAATTAGCATTTACAAAAGCACAAGGAAAACGTGAAACATTCTAAAGACAATTTTTTGGGGTCCATTGCCTTAATAAATACTTCTTAGTTTATATATTTTTTCATGTCTACTATGTGCAGATACCGATTTCTTACAGTTGTATTAGTTTGTACAGATTTCGATCCGGGTATTTTAACTTGAAATTGTTCTAGGGATTTAGGTAAACGAGTACCTACCGTAAAATCTACTAAGTACGAAATTATTTTACTACAATGATAATACATAAATATAATGAAATATAAAACTTTATCTTTAAATCACTTTATAAATAAATTTAGATTTACTTTTTTATTAATCATGTTTAATTTGCATTTTTCGCAGATTTAACACACGCGTGATCAGGCAAAGCAAAGCTTAGATCCTGAATATTAGCGACGGGACTGCAGAAGATACTTTTAAGAAATTAAAATCCAAAATGACGAACGACACGGATTTAGCAAGAAGAAATAACTGGACTACCACAAGCGACATCTGGTTTATAGTGTTAAAATGACAATAATTCGTACGAAACAAATCGGTTTCTTTAATAGACGAGAGATGGCGTGGATATTAACTTTTGTTATGGTCGCTTATGCAAGTGCTGCTAACACCCGACACGAGATGGCGCTAGTGAACATCACAAGATTTGCAACTGGGGATTTGTTTACCTTAGTTGGTGAGATCAAAAAATATATAATATTATATTGTATTTAGAATTTTATAAAAATACTGCTTATTAATATTCTACGTTTTTGTGAGTTAAATTTGTCTTTTTCACATCTGTGGTATGATATAGCTACTTACAATATTTCATTAATTTACACTAAACAAAAACCACATACACAAATAATCTCATTGCCGGCAGAAATATTTAATTTCTTATTCTAATGACATAAATAAGATTATTCATCTTTCCAAAACCAATGTTCACCAAGGCTTAACGTCTTTAGGGACGGATTGCGGCCTCACCCGCTGCATGGAAATATCTCATGGGACAGCGTTGGCGGCGATGGGCAGTGGCAACGCCTGTGTGTGCCAGTGTCGTCGGGAAACGCCTGCCTTTCGCGAAGACCAGCGGGTTTGCGTCAACCACATCGATGGTAAGATTCATATGCATATAAAATTAATTTATTTCACATATCTACATTACACATACGTATTGTCGTATAATTTGTAATTAATATAATTATATCGTCATGTCTTGTCCTCTATCGCTAGGTAGAGAACACCGAGTCTTACAAATCGGCTTCTACAATACTTCTTGATACATCGCTCTCTTCATAGACGGTCGTTTGTTTCGCAATGACGTCTTACGTATTTCTATAGGCTGGTTACATGTTTAAGGAAAGTTGTACCCACTTCATCGAAAACATCACGTTATTTAAATGTCTAATATATCACTGCTTCTTTCTAACCTGATTATTTTTCAATTTCGCCAAATCCACGCAATAATAATTTGTTAGATATTATGGAAATCTGTAAACTTCGTTATTATTATATACTGTCAAATTTGCATAAAGAGATCTACGGTAGATACAAGAGAAAGCGGAGTCGAAAGCTAAAACCACGGATGGGTATCCCAACGATTCACGAATATAACATGAAATCATTAATTAAACATGAACTGAGAGTACTGTGCGAGTGGGTCTACAGAGGTCGACATAACAAAAGTGACGGGGCAAGACTAACTTGATGTAACTATGCTTTTATTAGTCTGCAGTACGTACGTGTAATGATTTAAATTTAGGGCTGGCAACTTCCGCTTTATGTGTAAGTAATCAGTTAAACAAACAGGTATTTTCATATGAGGATTCCAGAAGCGCATTTAGATTTATCATAGCCCTAAGTTCAATTGAAATGAAATGTCCTGACTTGACGATGGACTTTTATAATGTCTTTGTCCGAACGTTCCCAGTGTTTAAATAAATAGAATAATTTAAGTAAATTCGTAGGTTGTGTAAGCAATTATATTTGTAGATTTTTTAATTAGAATTATAATTGTAGGTACAAGGAGTTCGCGGAGTATTTATAGGTACTTTTTTTATTAATTTAATATATGTAAGATGGATCAACTTAAGGTAAATACTATATTTCAAGTTGTACAGACAGCTTAGTGATAATAAAATAATTGACAATATGAAATATTGAAAAATTCATTAACATTTCAATCTTAATATGTCACATTTTCCAACGAACATTTATATTATCATACTAATATTTTGAGATCTCTGATGTATGCTAAAGAATTGTTTTATTTAATAATCACATCACGCACAGCAAGCCACATGCAATTCGCGCCATTAAATTCGACTTGCAAACGTATTAAAGTAATTAAGCTACCATAGAAATGACATGTGTTCTGAATTTAAATTAAGCGAGTTCGTTTAGATATTTGTGTCACTAATCCAAGGTACCGGTATGTCTAAAAATACACTGCTGGACATCGGTCTCTCCAATGGTACGCCACTGTGCTCGATCTTCAGCTCGCATTCAACCACTGCCAGCCACTTTTTGGTCCACAAGGGCCTCTGTGATAACGTTGTAGAAATCACCAGTGTGTCAACAAGGGTAGCGTAGGTACCTTGTGATCCAGGTCACCAAGAAGTAAGGGCGCACCACCCAAAGGGCCAACTATAACTTTGTCATGAGGGACTTTATCGCCATACTTACATATTAGCGGCGAATCGGTAGTAGGATAGCACGGATTTGGAAGCAGAAATCATAGGGGGCAAATGCTCGTCAACTTCCTAAAGAAAGAGAAATTGTTTCTAATGAACGTCTATTTACATGTCAGTAATATTTTATTAATTTTAGCGTCTGAAATTCTTAGTGTTCTAATGATGTAATTTATTTATTGTACATCCCAATTTTCTTGGAATGACCATTGTTTAAAAATCGAAGCAATAATTCCCGTTAATTCCATTTTGGTAAATTTATCGACGGTAAAACGGTCGTAAAATGACAATATCACGTAAATACTACTGTACTT
>DWME01008848.1:0-11369 GCA_018244795.1 Parelbella ahira ahira
ATTCTAGTCTCCTTTCTATATTTCATCGTTCTCTGTATAGCTGGTACATTAAAATGAATAGACGAAAAAGAAATAGGCAAAAGAATTTTGGAGACAAACTAAAAGGGTTTCGTCATCTACAATTAGTTTTTGATATTTTACTGGTAACCGAGAACATATTGTTAACAGGAAGTACTACATTATCAATATTTATAAAAACTGTTCGTATACTACTGCTGTTGACTGCCTCGTTGGTCGAGCGGTTGTAAGCGCGACTACCGATCGGGACGTCCTGGGTTCAAATCCCGGGTCGGGTGCTATTGGATTTTCTAATTTAGAATTTCTAGTAACTCGAAGTCTGGAATTGTGCTCGGTGTATGGCAATAGGCTCACCACCTATTCCATGGGACGTAAACATAACTGGTGAAACGTAGGAGTGTACTACACTCCTCTGCCTACCCCTTCGGGGTTTACAGACGTGGTGTTACGTTTTGTTAGTATATTATCCACAATATCACCGAATGACGTTTGCATTTTAATTCATTAATCAATGCTAGCTATATTTTATGACGGGTCGTACAAATCGGCTAACAACACAAATTACTATATTGAGTACCAATGGAGAACGATTCATATTGACTTGAAGTGGATGTAAAGATAAACCTATTTGTCGAGCTATACACGTGACATGCGATATTAAACATGTAAGCGAGATGACAGCGAACACGTTACGCACAACTTAGTAAGTTGTTAAGTCGTCAGTGAGAGAAAATGTTGTGCCTAATAGTAGGATACTTCTTATTCCAACAGCGAATACCACGTTTCGTTCCGTCTTTTCATCTTTTCGGTCTGTACTAAATTTGATTTTACCAAATTACTACCTAATTTTACACTTGTAAGGGAAATAGAATGTTTGATTAGTCGTACATTATGTTCAATAGCAGTGTTTAAGTTTATTGCTTGTCTTACCGCAGTCTACTTTGGCACGTTTGATATACAATGGGCGGCAGTAAATGATTAATGTGTGTTGTTAGTACCCATTGACATATATCGAAATATTCAAATGTAACTCACATATCAGTTTCATATAAAGCGAAAGGTGCAAATTGAAAATTACAATTAAATAAATCGTGTACAGAATATGAAATTGAAAATATTAACTTAAATATTGAAATATATTAACCGATTATATGAAATATATTGACTTAAAATATTGAAATATATTAACCGAACAAGTATGAAATTAGAGCCCGCCTCTAATTTCATACTTGTTCGGTTAATATATTATTTGAGTAGCACCAGACGGAACGATCGAATTTCCCTCACTGTGTCAACATTCAGGCCATTCGAGAGCCATGAAGGCCTCCAACTGACCGTTTTGTGCCTCGCGCCGATATCTTGTTTATTTATAGCCGGTCCGTCGACCAAGAAATATACGTATTTGGTAGAAACTTACCTAGTTCTAAAATTATATATCCGTACACCGCGTGAAAGGGTGGTGCAACGGTGAATTCAGATGTTTATGTGCTATTTTATTTTATTGCTCGAAACAGCGTTATTCCAATATCAACAGATATAACGCGTTATGTAGATATAATATAACTCTTCCTTATTCTATCGTGTTGGTTGTATCAATAAAATCCCACCAAGATTGACGATCCACTGGACTTTTATTAGCGCGCCCACAGCGAAATATTTCCCGTTAAGTTCAGGAAATGTCATCCTGACTGAGATATTGATACGTATCGTTAAGCACTGTCTGTATCGCGGCTGTAACTACGAAGTTATGCCTCTATGATAAATAATCCGTTACAATTGATTCGGTTATCGTTGACATACACGTTGACAAGCACTCACCTTAATTAGCGTTGGAAAAACGAGCGACCTATTCGATGAAATTCATGGGTATTACAGTGCGAACTATTAAATTATGAATAGGTTTCAGAAAGTCGATGTAACGTGAGGATTGAGTAAGCTCTATGTGTTCTCAGGTCGTGTTACATATGCCGTCCGGAACAGCGGCCGGTCGTTAGCGTAAAACATTCATGAGGCGATGTACGACGTGTGTGCATCATCTGGGTCAATGTTTCATTTTCTATCGTTTTGTTTCTCAACGAAAACTAGAGCAATTTCACCAAAACTTTGTATTTTGTAGCTGTACGAATTATAGGTTACGAGTAAGTTCATTGTATGTTGAAATTTGAAACATTTTAACAATAAAGATTCTGTTAATATATGAAATGAATTTGTACAAAGTTACTACATATTTCTGATCAGTCTTTTCGACTTGAAAATCGTGAATGAAATAAATTTAGCGTGTATTATTTCAAAATTAAAAGCCAGTATTTTTATAATTGTTAATAAATACTATGAAAATATCATTAAGTGATTAAAAATCACACGCGTGAGATTGCATTGATGAAACAAAAACTATGTTGCAATGTATTTTTTCCTTAAAAATATATTCTAAGTGTTTTATTTAACATAATGATTTATTATTTTTCACTAAATAAAAGCAAAATAATTATGTTCAATAGTTAAATAACGTAAAGGCATTTAGCAAAAGCAATTATAAATAGCAATTAACGATAGTCATAGACACCGTGCTAGAATCGAAGGCGGGACTATAATTGGCAAAGTTAAACGACCTAAATTGTCCGATCATAACAGATTTACTGCCGACTTGTTGACAAACAAACTATTATCGCGGATACTATTGGACGTCGATGCAGAGGAGGGAGAGATAAATGAATGAATTTTAGTTTCAAAGCGGCCGCTGCGTGTGATGTGGCCGCTGTGGTTGCAACACTAGATCCGAGTGAGACAATGGACAGTAAATATTGGGTTATTGCTGGTTGTCGGTGCAACCGCGGCTTCATTAAATCGCCCACGGCCGCCCCCCATTGCACCAACAAGTGGGTGGTGTCGGTTTCTAATTTGGTCTTACCGCTCCGGGCGAAACTTGTTTACGAAGGATTTACAGATGCATTTCAGTAGATGGAGTACCGGAGTGCGTGAGAAATGTTTGCCTTTATTTCTTGCAATAATAAATGCGTTTTTATGGTTTGTATAAATATACTATAAATAAATAATAAATAAATGTATTTATTCAAATGTCTCTACGCTCTCTATTCGTAGTTTATGTATTTTAACAAAATACAAATAAAGTTTTTTTTCAGAATTTCCAGTTTATATAAATTTCTCACTTAAAAATGTACGATAATTGATTGCGGTGAGAACTGTGTAACTTTTGCGGCGTTCAAGTGTGTCAGTAGTACTATGTTTCAGTTCGTTACAATTATGATTTGAAAGCCCAGCGAGAAATTGCAATAAATCAACTCTGCAGTCTTGTCATTATTTGTAACAGTTGAGCAAGTCTCACAGAACGTACTAATAAGTGGTTAGTATATTCATGTTCGCCTTACGGACTTGTCCATTGACGAACTGGTTAGGCACGGCGAGTTTGAAATATTGGTTCACTGCTTCACAATCGTGTGCACGAATGAACTTGCTAATGATGCCCAACCTAATATTCCGCTCTGCATTCAAATGAAAATACAATCGATCATCCTAAGATTTCGGCTAAAGCATTTGAGACCCTATCGTCAAAAGATATGGAAGAAAATGGCCTAGAATTTATTGAACGTTGTGGTTGCAAGTTTGTCACTGGCCCTGTATGGCAACTTGCCCGCCTACTCCGTCCTTTGCTCTAGCGAAAGCAACCGTGACGCTTTGTACGACACGTTGCATTATGTATGGAGTTCGCAAGGAGCCACGCTAGAACCCATATTGTTGTAAACGTTGAAAATGTTGAATTGTTCGGTTTTGCTGTAACATTGGTATTATGAAGCAGATTTCATCACCTCCCTTTGTTTATCTTTGTAGTAAATATAGCAGATAATTCACAATGTTCTGAACTCATAAAAAAATTATTTATGATACGTATCACTATGACAGATTAACATTTTATGGTTTAGTGTACTGATATTGTTTCAATTCAAGCAATGTTGAAATATGAAATTAATTAAAGCTATATACATACGTATATTGCTTTCAAGTACAATTTTATCATTTTCCTAATTATTACTAACACTTGTTAGTGCTGGCTTTATTTTAATTGAGAAAGAATAAAATTAACGTTTCCACTTGAGGTTTAAATTTTTTTCTTTTGCCTTATTTAGTTCTTAACGTTTTAAATAAAGTCCAACAAATCACTTTAAATTTTAGTACAAAAATAAACATTGTGAAATTCTAAAGACAGTTCCAATTATAAAAAATAGTATTTCGTTATTGTTGAATATCAAATACACAATGATTCTCTGAATGTAACTGAGCTGTTAACGTAACGATGTATCTCGCGCGCTCCTCTCGTTAGCGGTCAGCTGTTTTATTCGATCACAAGGTCATTTACCGGCGCATCATTAACGCCGCTTTGTACTCATTCACAGCTACAGATCTTTTAACATTTTTTACGATTCTTTATATCGTTGGAAGTTTTTTTAGCACTTCATGCTCTCGGCGTTCCATATTCGTCGCACATATCTTCTTTAATATCACATCCGCTCTTAATATTTATCATGTCGTCGAAATAATGTGAAGGGTTTTCGGAAGCCTATGCATAAAGCGTGAGTGTTATATGATTTCTTTTATTTTATGTTGCATTTTATTATGTAACTGAGCTATTCTCGGCGTACGTACTACCAGCAAATCTAATTGTTTCTGTACTAAATTTATTTCACGCATTTAATTCTTTCGCAATGGTGAGTACATCTGCTATTGGATTTTGTAAAATGTTATTGTCAGAATGGCAATAGTTCCATCATAGGCTAAAGTTTTAGTTGTTTTGACATTAACAGAATTTGCTTCGACGAATTGTATTTGTTTATGCTTACATAAATCAGAGTAAGTGATATATAGGTAAGAAGAAAGAAGAGAAGAAATAATAGATATTGCGTTTAAAATGATTCCTAATAAGGATGAGACGCCAATTACAAAATAAGAAATACACTTAGTTATTTCTAAACTTCATTTTCTACAATTAATTATCATCATGAAGTTTTGTACGAAAACACTGTTTATTGTTTTACATTATGCATCACGTGTTATTTGTTTGTATTTTATATGTTGTTGCAACTTTAAATTTTTCCCATAATTTATACGAGTAATTTTCATTTTTTTTAATGACGCTCCCTACATTTGAATATATATAAATGAAATTGGAATGTTTGTTTGTTATAATAAAATAACTGATTTTTACTAAATGTATATATACATATGTATGTATACACGGAACATATACCAAAATAACATTTTTTATAATTTTTGCCTGTCTGTAATGTTGCTGTTCAGTACCGCGCGCAGCCCACGCGCAATATAAAATTTCAATGCAATTTTCCAATCTGACGATGGTTTAGGTTAGCTTTTGTCATTATGTATTCGAAAAGGTCGATCATTGGAATTTGTTTAGAGAAGTCACGTGGCATACGCAGTCGAGACCCATTAGAAATGTCATTACGAATACATAAATAAACAACATGCGTCGCGCGATGCGTTCGAGCGGTCAGACGAGGACTTGGTCGGAAGTCATTATCCTCGTTAAGGCAATGTCCGTTATCGTGGATATATGTACGGTGCGGCTGCGGCACGCGTCATGCGTCACAACGCTGCGGCGCTTGCGATATTTGTAGTGTCACTACACGAAATGTTTTTCAGAATCTTTAAGTCATCGGTAGTATCAAAGTGCTGCTCCCCACCACCCCCCACTACCCGCGTTGCTCTTCTACTTGTACCTACTTATTATTATTTGTTTGTCAATATTTTTTGCAGTTTGTGCCTGTCGAATTTTATCTGTAGATATTTTAAAATGTCGTTCCCCCTTGGCGCCATTGACCCCAATAGATTTTCCAAGTGTACGTTGTAGAAGAACTCAGCTAATATTTTGGGTATTGGTCCGGATAAGAATATTTACGAGTACCCAATGCACAACTTGATATCATTCAGGAAATAGAGCGTCGCACACTGGATTGGAGTGTCGATAGATAAGAGTGCGCCGCGTGACCAGACATTGGACACTGCAGGGTACCTTATTAGGAAGTAATAATAATAGCACGTGCAGTCTGTTTGCTTTCGTCTTTGAAATTTTTTTTACTTAGCAAATACACATATTTACATAAATGCTTTGTTGGTCACTGTATCGTTAATCATGTTCACTGAGTTGAAAAGCGTGGTATATAATTTGCCTTCGCCTTCGCAATCGCAAGTCGCACAGCTCGGGAACTCCCATTGTTTATTATGCAACGACCAACAGCCGACCGCTAATGCACGGAGCTAATTCCTCTATCAGTAATGGGGCTAACAAACCCACTACCAGCAAAGGTCACTCGCGCACGATTCTCTTCAGATAGGGAAATGTTACATTTGTCGCGTATGTTTGTGTGCGTGTACCTACACGTGCGCGCATGTGTCAACTGTTTAATATTTTACTAAGCACTGTAATATCATCGTTGTTATCTTTACATACGACTTTTAGTAGATCTATTCATCAACACGTGTCTACGTGTCTATGTGTCTACGTACGTGTTATCTGTACAATAAGCGTTTGAGTATTAATGTGTCTATCTTTGGTATTGTAATTTGTTATGGTATTTCCTTTACAAATATGTGATGTGAATTATTATTTTTTAAAAGTAACTGGGTTTTTTTACCCTCCAACATGACGCCCTTACTATCCATATATGTATACATATATCGACCAATACACTGTGTACGATTGACAAAACCCCACATAACTACGAGTGCTATTGCGTTAGCGATAATTATTTTATTCTTATCGATATTGTCTTCACAAGAAACAGAACTAAATTTAACTATCCTAAATGCCATCGATCAACTCGAAGCCAAACTCGAACCTAAGTCTTATATAACGTTGCATGGATGGACCGTCATGCAGTTACGATAGTAACACACCTCACATCTATACCAACAAGTACGTCAAATTTTATTTCAATAAAATACAAATTTCCAAATCGTCCCCTCTTGTTCTTTTATAACCCTTACTCATTTCCGTAGATTCTTTTTAATAGACTCATCAATCATGTAATAAAATGTTTTCAATATCGGAACAAATAAATGCATAAAATACCCTTCCTATTTGAACCTCACCTTCAAACTTTTCAAATTGTTTATCAATTTATGTCATTTCAAGCGTAAACACTCCCTCAGTGGCGGGAGAGACCCGTGACGCAAACTGGGGTGCAGCCAAGTAAACACGTAATGAGAGATAAACGTGACTAAGTTAAGCATTGATAGTTATTCGAGCGTTTTCAATCGCTGTCGTCACGAGTCCTCCGATAATTTAATTATTGACACGCAATTGGTTCTCAATATCTCTCTTGCATTTCTCAATGACGTCACAAAGTGCATATGTAACTCTAAATCATTTATATTTGCTGACGATCTTAAAATTGCGAAAGAAATAAAATCTGCCCAAGATGCCAAAGCGCTTCAAGACGACGTTGATAGACTATCGGAGTGGTGTAGTAATAATGGAATGCTTCTTAATCCTGATAAGAGTCCATTTATTGAATTCATCAGAAATCATAAACCATTTTAGACGGCATACAAAATTAATGGTGTTAAACTCCGACAACAACAAACCATACGCGATCTAGGCGTAGCGTTTGATTCCACATTAAGCTTGTTATCAACAATATCCACATGTTATCAACATGATTAGTATCATGTTGATAACATGTAAATCTGCACGAAGCATGTTAGGTTTGATAATCAGGAACTCTAAGGAATTTAGGAATATAAACACCAGAAAGCTATTATATATTACCCTAGTTAGAAGTAAGCTCGAATACTACTCTGTTGTTTGGAACCCTATCTAAGTACCAGATTCATTGGGCTCGGATCGAGCCCATACAGAGACGCTTTACCTAACACTATTGAGTCGGTTTAAGCAAGCGTGAACTGTTATTATCACTTACTATTGTTATATATATTGCAGTTTGGACCTACGGGTAGTTTATCTTCTGAATGAGCCCTTCTGAACACCGATTTAGTACTAACAGACCTCGTGCCAAGCCCAGGACGACCTTTGTGTATTATAGTATCACTTAAATTAAGACTTGCATTTACTGATATGCGTAATGGTTTTCTTCTTGGACTGCTTGTCGTCGTGAAAATTGCCATATATCCCATATAGCATTGTAGCATAAACCTGGATGAATTGTAGTCCAATTAACACTGTGTCTATATGTTATTAGATCATTGGTACATTACTTGTCAAAAATTTCATTAAAGGCGCCCAGGAAACAACTCATACTGCCAGTAACAACTCTCCGCTGTTATAGGTAATTAACCTGCATACATTCCACTTATTAATTTCTACATAATTAATATATAATGCCTCACATCTATGATTAGAAATGTTGTTGCATAAGGTCTTTAATTAATAATGTAAGCACGTTAAATTTTCTGTTACGAGATTTACTAAGAGTCGTGAAAGAAGAAAGTGGGTGCGCTTCTAACAGCTCTTGAGTATAGGTGGTCTCGTCACAGTAAATGAGGAACAGTAAGCTCATTGATTTCGCTCTGTGTATTAATGTTGAATGCGATTTCGTGCAGAAACTCTAGCATTTGGGTGTACAAACCAAAGCGCCTAGGAGCCGTATGTCAGCATACAATGTAATGAGTTTTGTTAATAGGTAAATGTAAAATCAGGCGAGAGTTAAACTTAGACATACTGATCTTATTTTACTACGGCACGAGTAAAAATGAATTGACATTTCAAGCTCACCTCGACGCTTTCCCGCCATAAACGCGCTGTCTGCGTTCAGATACACGTGCAGTGTAAAACCTGTGAACTGTACAAAGTTAGATCGCCGAAACGACGAAGAAACTTGGATCGACGAAAGAACCAAGTGATTGAATAGTTGCGTACTACAACGATTAACCGATTATGTTATTTTTTCAAATATTTAAATGCACGGACGTATGAACTGTTGACAAGATTTTAAGTGCCCAACTTGTTGATATAGTCAGAACGTTTCTTTTTTCGAACTGAAGTGATCGCGATCGGATAGGAGTATTGCATTTGTGTCTGCGAGTGAACTTTATAAGTGTCACCGATAATAAATTTGAAGCAGTGTAGATAGTGAAAAGTGTTAGTTTGGAGCGAGGCGGGGGGTGAGTGTTCGGGTGCTGCCGTGATAGGTGGTGCGAGACGCCAATGCGGCGGCGGCGTGGGCGCGATGTCGCCGCCGCGGGCGCTGCTTGCGGCTCTGCTGCTGTGCCAACTGCTGTCATACGGTGGCCATCAGGGACTCACCAAGATATTTTACACGTAAGATATTTATGTAAAAACCAAAATACGATATGTAAGTCACATAAGAACACACGAGCGACGCAACAACCGTTGAGCAAAAGTTATGTCGCCGTGGTCGTAAGCGGTCAGGAGGAATCATTTATGTACAGGTTGTTGAATTCGCATTATTGTATTACGTCGGCTATTTTTTTGGCTATTGGATCTGAGGGAACATAAAACGCGGATAAAACCTGGTTGATGCTGGAATGTAATCCAGATTAAAACTGTATTGCATTGTGGTGGTCTAGTTCAAGCTTTAACGAGTTCGAAATACGAATACTTAAACGTTGGCCCGTCTGTGGACCCAAGTCCGTTGTGCGGCTGTAGAAAGATACTCTCTACGAGTTATGTTTACTTATGGGTTTATAGTAACTTAAAAATGATACAGAACCTTCTCGCCTGGGATTCTCGACCCCTAAACCCAATAACTTAACATTTTTCGGCTGCGAATGTTTTGATGCTTTTAATCTCTGGAACGGCTGGACCGATTTTGACGGGACCTTCACTGATATATAGATGATGTAATAAGGAGTAACTAAGGCTACTTCATTTTATAATTTTAGAATTATAAAATAAAGTAATGTTGCTGTCCAGTATCGAGCGCAGCCAGTGCAGCGCACTTTGCAATAACTGAACAATAACTTTTTTATTAAATTTCACGCAGACGCAGTCGCGGACACAACTAGTAAATAATAAAGAACCGGATCGTTTTACAACTGATAATTATTAGGTACTGATCAGCTCTGGCATAAAATTTGTACATGTATACAATATATAAAAGAGCATGATCGCTTTATAGCTGATGATCAGTAGGTACGCATCGGCTCCTTGCTCCTGTTCTTATGCCATAAAAACTTACGTCTCTGGCGGCTATTCAGCCAGAGCAACTCCGCTCGACAGCCGCGATTATCGGGTGAGATTGTTTTGAAATACGGATTACGGATTTCAAGCCTCCTCGCCGATATCTATCTGTACCGCCATCGGGGGCGAAGTAGAGCTGAAATTGATTGTGGCTGCCCTATCTGGGTAAAGTGAATTTTGTGCGGCCTCTATCGGTAGCGATCGTGCGTTGACATCGTTTCGAACGGTAAAATTGTGTACACGGCCTAATATCAAATTTTTTGGACTTTATATGCCTATTTTGTTCTACGGACTCAATAATTTTACTTAATAACAACTAGATAAAAACAGTCCGGTAGCCTTTCTTTTCTTCCGTATGCCTGCAATTTTAAAATATGTTACTACCTCGGAATCTTAAGACCTTAACAAATGAGCGCGACATCACTACAATATGCTTTAATACCATAACAATAAAAACAGGGTTCTCGTCACAACACACGTCACGTCTCTCGTTAGGTAATAGCACTTACTATGAGGCGTATATAACATTTTAATATTGCACATAAAAGCATCGATACCCGTCACTGCGATGAAGCAACGAAATGTCTTATCCATGTTACTTTCATTCACAATTTACTTTTACTTTAGTTATTACCTACTTGCTTTTATATATACCAATATAGGTACATGGCACGGCTTAAGTGATTAAGGAAGGCGCTATTCATAATGCCCTGTCAATGTCAATAATAACGAGCAAAATTGGGCACGTGATTAGTGGCACGTGATTAGATCACTATAGAATAGTGTATATAGATATATCGAATTAACAAGTTATGGAGTTTGTCTGTTTTGGCTATTGTTCCTTGGATATTGTTTAAGCAGTAGGCGAGTGCTGAGAGTCACAGCGCCCACAGTTCTGAAACTGACACTGTACGCTGTTTTATTAAAATAAAAGTGCTTAGAGAATTACAACATATTGTTTAATTGTTGCAAATTAAACATGACTCTGTGTCTGTGGGTATACGCTGTCATACAAATAAGTAACGATTTTGCGAAGTTGGTGTCTCGAATTGAACACCGTAACGGTAATAGGTATACAACACGATTTAAAAAGTTAAATAATCTGCCTGTTAAATCGTGAATAAAAACCCAGAAGATTATTTAAAGAAAAATAGCGTTT
>DWME01008849.1:0-11369 GCA_018244795.1 Parelbella ahira ahira
AAGGGTACGCTAATTCAGCCTGGTATACCGCAGCAACGACAAATGAAAGTTATTTTATTATGTTAGTGATAAATTATAAAAATTGCTCTTTCTGTAAAAAGATGATTACTTCGTCCGCGTTCTAAGAGATTCTAGGTTCGATCCCCGGGTCGAATAATAAGTATTGGATTTTCTCAGTTAGATTTTCTAATTTAGTTTTAGTAGTAAACATTTCTAGTAATGTCACGGAGTCTGGATTTGTGTCCATTATATGGCAACAGGCTTACCTACCTCCTATTTCATGGTGGGACGTAAACGTAAATGATGAAGCGTCGGAGCGGAACCATACTCCTCTTCGTATCTCTTCGGACATTAAGTCGGTTTGTTACATAAACGACCATAAGGTTTTGTTTCTTAATACTGACTTCATTTATTAACTATAATATCTTAATTTCATATGACTATTCTGTTATCAAAAGGGCTGCCTTTATCATGTTTATATAGATAAGGATAACGACAAACATTATCAATTTCATCAGCATCAGTACCATCCCTTTTACCGTCCCTTTATTGGATAATAATATCCGCTCATAATGCAATGGGTTAAGGCCATAGACCGCAACGCTAGCCAATCAGCCAAGTTTGTTAAAAATATTAACGGGTATTTAAGCAGAATCCTATCTATTAACTTTATTCATTGCTGCAAGTTACTTGATAAATAATCAGATAGATTCGATTACATTATACTTTACTACTTGTTTCTTGTCTACGGGCGTGAGTTACATGACCGAACCCTGGCTGAATAATGAGTAGATTGCAATATATCTACAGACAAAGTGAACAAGGTATATGCGTATACATGATTAGGTAATGTTTTGTACATAAATCAAGATAGATAAAACATCGCAACATTCGTTCGTTTACACAAGCTCCCCAAGGTTGACCATTTGCAAGGGAAACATTGGTCTAAACATTAGAAAACTATCTCATTCTATTTGATATCGGCGATTGATGACCCTATATTTGTGGTTGTATCGTGTATGTACTTGAGTGGTCTGGGTATTTTTTTAACACAGCCTAAAAGCCTCTTTTAGTACAGTTAGTCTCCGAGTATTCTCACATGTAAGTGATTCTTGAGACCCAAAATTCTCTCGCCAACGACGTATTTAGTAACAAGTGAATACGTCTGGATCCCAGGCATTCAGATTTAGGAACAGCTGTAAACAAAAGAGTCGCAAAGGCGAGAAAGAATGAAGACATAATGGTAGGCTTGAAATTCAGAGTGTGCTACACAAGGCAAGAGCTCGCCTTGGAAAAGTTAAAGTAGTATTCGGCAGACGTCTGTAAATGCGTACTTACACGTTCCCAACAAAGCGTCGTTTAAAAGAAATGTTAATATGTTATTGTATATTGTCCGGTCAATGTCACTCAATCACTGGGTCGTCTGCCAGCCAAAAAGTTTTTTTCGCAATTGACAGACATGACAAATGCGTATTTTAAATAAATTATGCCCCATACTTAGTGTATTTTTTGCCAGTAACTATTAGATAAGTTAAAAGTCGATAATCGTAATCAAAGCTTCTAATATTACTATCATGATTACGGCGTTCAATCACTTATGAAGTCACATAACAACAACGGGTATAGTTCAACCGCCCGAATATACAGTCAACATAAAAAAAAAGTCCACAGTTGAAACTGAATAACAGTCATATCACCGTTTACTGAACTTATCTAATTAGATATAGGTCCTACATTGTAGTGGTTGCGCAAGCAAACACCAATGGTCACAAGATTATATAATACATTTTACGTAACACCTACGAACGATTACTGCAGCATAATGTTTTCGGTGATCAATATAACTCAAGACCGAAACGTTCAGCGGAATAATCCCTAACAAGTACGGTTTCTTGGTGTGCGAACCCTAAAATGGCGTTGTTCGTAATTATTCCCGGAATCGTTTGCACATTCAGCCTTTTGATACTCACTGTTCACTCTAAGTACCTGTGTTCCGTTGTACATTTCAAAGAAATTGAAAATGACACCGAAGGAATCCCCTATAGTTCTCACACCACCGAATTGCTGATGATTAGCGGAATCATGAGGCTTCTGAAAATGTATTAGGTACTCAAGACATCGGTCACTAACTGTTTTTATTTGCACGAATACAATGTTACTATATAATTTATTTATTTGTATTCCTGTGTAAGGTTTTTTTGGTCAGAAAGTATTTTTTTTTAATATATGTAGGTATACAGGATTATAAACGACAATTACTTAGCCAATTTAAGTTTACATGGCAGGTTATAACATATTTAAGTTTCTGATACTACTTTTTTTTGGAATCCTTTCATGGCTCCTCATCGCTAAACTTGCTAAGTTTAAGAGATATGAAATCTTCTTCTTCAGGATGCTGATAATCATAATTATTTACGTTCAGGTACGATTTTTTCGCTCCAAATGCGTGGTCCCTTTAGAAATGCTATAAAACTGTAGATACTACAATATCAATTTTCGTTTCAAGCAGATGAGGACACCAAGCCTGCTAGTTTTAAGCCCTAATAGATAGTGGACACTGCAATGTCTCTGGCCAAACCTTTGTGCAAGGTGTACGGCGGCCTTGATGATTCTTTTAACATGTTATCCTATATTATATAACTGGTACGAAGTTTATATCAACTGCTTTGATAATCGTCTAAAAGCGATAAGCTAAAACCTGATTCTTTAATCATTATGATTAGATCACAACGTTTGAAAAAAGATGAATCAGGCTTGGCAGCAGTTCGTACAATATAGGAAATATTAAGACTTTTAATACGTACACGTTTTGACACAATCGTACCAACAAAAGATCTATAGGTACTAAAAAATACTTATATTGCTATCCTTCTAGTCCTAGTTTGCGGTAGTCATATCTGCGATCGCGTGCAACTTTGGCAATAAAGCCAACTTTATTGCTCAAGGAAGAGATCCGCAGCAGTATAAAATATAAAAGGGGGCAGGTAAAAAAGGGATCAATGTAGATATTATTTTAATTATAGATCAATTAATGTCTGTATTCCGACAAACAGCGCTGGAGCTGATTAGGTGAATAAGCTAAATGAACTTGAGAAGATTCTTTTTTTTTTTAATTAAATTAAATAAAAAATATTGCTAACGTACCGTAGACGCTTTGAATGCGTATTCCCAAAGGAACAGAATTTGACCGGTTTGGCGGCAATTATGGGACATACATACGCAGGTACTTTAATTTCAATGAAAACAAAACGTAGGTCACACTTCCCGAAAATGAGGCTAGAGATTTTGTAAGTGTTGTTATATTCTGGGGAAAATAGTCCTCTTATATTTTTATATGAATGCTAACCTTCTAACCTGGTCAAAAACTGGTGACATTGTGGTCTTGCGCCACTCTTTCCGCTTTTGATCTCATAACATAAATGAAAATCTGTTAAGTAGTGTGGACTAACTTCACTCATTACTGCTCTGGTGTCAATTTTATTATCTTCTAATTCAACCTTGTACAATTTGGAGAGGCCTATGTTCACCAGCGCATCGCAAGTTGATAGTTGAACAGAAATATTTGATAATTGATCAGAATGCCTACAACTCTTCAACAAAAAGTCTAGTTATAAATGATGAAGTATAGACATGACTATTTGCAACCAAAAATTTGAGATCTAGACCGTGGACGGCAAATGTTGAGTTTGAAAGAGCGGTGATTTTATTTGTAATATGTTTCTGTACATATTTTCGCAAATAACAAAAAGGCTGACCAAGATATAAATTTTGCATGTTTCTTTCACGCCTTATCAGTTGTCGGATAGTTCTTTGAAGACAGTTAGATGATTTATGTTGTTACTTAAATTATATGAGATGTGTTTACGTAAGAGAAGATGTAAAGTCACTAAATGCAAGGTAATATAATATTTACTATTTGTAATAAGCAACGATGTCCATCGTTGATAAACGAAGCTAATATGAAAGATAGTAATAGATATGCACACGTAGTTCGACAGCACACGGCTTTATTTTGTTGAGTTTGTTATTGTCGGTCACGTAGGCAACAGAGCGAGAAGTGCTTGATCGACAAGGAGAGCTGATATTTAAGAGAGACGATCCATTGTGGGAGCGAGAGCGAGATATGGCGTGACAACAAATATGGCGGTGCCGGGTGCCGGTCGAACCGGTTGCCCCGTACCACGTGGGTATTGCGTCGTACCACTTCGTACTGTGGCGCTCCCGTAAGTTGTTTGTCAACAAACGCCCTGTGAAGGTCATTCATAGAAGGGTTGAGAAGACAAAGGACTCTTATTGCATAACGTCGCATACAAACAAAAGAATCTCATAAGAAAACGGTACACTTAGTATTGACATAGAAATTAGGGATAAGGGCTTTAGGTTGGGGGGTTGATTTAAGTTCTTAAATATATTTATAGTCTGTTCATACGTTTGACGGAATGTTGATGCTATTATAATATTTCTCATGTTTAGATGATCTTATAGACAGCTAAAAACCAGTAGGAACTACTTAGAAGAAAATAACAGGTTAAATGGTTATCATTTTTACGGTCTATGTGGTAATACGTTTCGGAAGTATTTTTGTTCTATTTTAGTACTTACAGATAACATTTGTTACGGCAGGTTACATGTGATCTGTACAATGTTTATTTTCTGCGTAGATGATCTTATCAATAAATATTATTATGAAAACAAGGTTTGTTTACAAAATTAGCAATAACTTAAAATGGTAAATATGTGTCAATATGTGTATATAGTCATGTCAGGTCTACAGTAAGTTGTGCCTGGGATGATGCAATGATTCGTGAATGGTAAACATTGTTTGGCCGTTGGTTTGGTTCGCTATTAAATCTATACATAGATTTAATTATGTCCTCGAAGTTACCAAGAAAACATCTGGTCTCATGCACGTTCATATGGGATGCTATGAAATGCCATCGATGGCTATAGCTATTGCTATAGTAACTACGAAAAAAACATAAGCGACAAAAAATGTAAACACGTCAGTGGTGCGAGTGAGTATGCGTGCGCAGGCGAGAGAACACTACGACGCACACAGCGGGGTAAACGCGCGGGCGGCGGGGCAACGCGCCGCGCCGGGTGAGCCGGCAACCGAACGAGTCTTCATCGTCAGTTGGATTTCAGAACATCGAATGGGCGGGCGTGTGTAGGATGGATCGCTAACGACACTAATAGTTTTTTTTTTCATTCCGCCTTCTAGCAGTGTTTGTTTATTACTTTAGGCACAACTTCCGTAAATCCTTCTCGATCGGTGGTGCTTCACAATTTTTGGTTTTGGCATTTATTTTTTACTATCTTGTCTCGGAGCGCCGTTCCGATTTCACGTCGAGAAGGCGGCCGCACAAGTTTGAAAGCGGCTCAAGAGTAGTACTACCTACTCGTAATATTTTATTATCGCTGTAACAACGCATCAAGCATCAAAATGGTGAAGAAGATCTCCGAAGAAAGTGTAGACAGCGGTAAGTTGTTATATTTGAACTTTTCACGTAGCCTGAAAATTGAACGTAGTTTGTGTACCTAGCGCAAATTATTTAAACAGAGTCGTCTGTATGTCCTGCGATCGGCGTTTTGTATCTTTGCCGGTAAGTCCATAATCCTAGGTCTATGGTACGAATTAAAATTATGAAGTTCGCGGCCCCATAAAGATAATCTCAAAATATCGAATACAGAAGATGCAAGATAAGTATCTAACAGTAATATAAAATTATGTCAGTCAAATGGAAATATATTACGCTTTTGATTCATTGATTATTTTTCTCCAGTAGTTAGTGCAATAATTTTAGGATAACAAAAACGCTTGAAAGAGGAAGGTACATAAAAAGAGAATACCGTTCGCTAACGAGAAAGACCTTGATTTAGCCGGCGCTTGTAGACGGGAATGACAATGATACCAAAAACAACGCGCTACTAGGCACAAAATTGCCTTGTGTTTTCCTTTCCACATGGTTGATGGATATAATATGTTGTTACCATTCTGACTTAAACCAAATATGGTTCAGTATACTTACTGTAATAATTTAAATGTAAAATTTGCGATTCCATTCGATAAGTAAGAAGACACTTAGGCCACTAACAGTTAGTGATGCGAAGTAATGAGTTTTAATTTTTTGAGAGATTTTCTATCTCGGTTTAAGATCATAGTGTCATTGTGTTCCTTCGTTTTCACAATACATAATTTTACAATGTTTCATAGTATCAACGAATTTATAAAGTTCAAATCCTGTGGCACAACCGTGTCAATTTTAAATTGCAATGGTTTATGTAATTGGCTCTAATCACTTTCAGAGCTAATGGGGCATATATTTGCTTTTTATTGTTACAGGACAAAATGAAATATGTAATAATTGTTCAGATTTTTGTTACTTGTATGAGATCATGTGTAAAACTATGTTATTTGCATTACGTGTACACGTGTATAATGAATATTGAATGGCGCAATTAATGTATTTAATACATGATCAAAGCTATTGAAAATTGCCGCCGAAAATTGATCTCAAATAATGCTGGGTAATACAAAAAAATGTTGAGCTGAGAGACCATTAGGTCATTCGAATAGAGGTCGATGCTCGTCAACGGCTAATTTTAAACGTTTGTGGGTGTTTCAGTTATGTCACTAATGAATGAAAGCGCGGTAGCATCATTCTTCCAGTAGTATTAGTTGTTTTAGTCGCAAGCTTTGTTGTAAATGATTCCAGTAAACATTTTTGTTTCGTCTCTTTATAATATTTTTTTTAAAATGTTTAATTGTGTTTATTTTGTACTGTGGTTTTGTCAACGAGAATGGAATACAATTTTGCCTTATCTCAATTCGAACTTTAAAGTTTTATAAAATGATTATCGAAACAGGCAAGATTTAACTTAATTTTCTGTAACTATTAGTACTCTCGTAGAACTTGTAATTCAAACAACAAAAGTCACTATATCGCTAAAGGATATGAAAACTGTAAGGAATAAATGTCTTAATAGACTTAGAATCACCTAAAGAAAGTGCATTCATACGTAGTAGACAGTATACAATTTCGCGTAATAACAGAATCCAGGGGACACGAGATTTCGTAACCAATAGCACACGTTACACGTAACGAGTGAGTCAGTGTTTTAATTCATAATCCGTGTACTACATAATCTGCGTTGTCATTTTATTCAAGTCTACTTAATTCTTAGCATTACTTGTACATCTGTGTCCTCCAGCACATAAATGTGCAACGGTTATATGTTCCAAATGAAGCGTATTTATAACATTGTTATTCAATTTTATTGTAGCTTTGAACTGTGCAACTGGAGAAATAAATTCCAACGTACGTATATAAAGTATACAAATTAAACATCGATTTGTCGTACATATCGCAATAAATGTTTCAGTGTGTGTCTTTCAGAAGTTTTATAATATTTATCATCGTAAGGTAATAACAGGCGGAATGTTTAAAAAATCGATTTGATCGAGAATGCGTGGAAAATTCAATGCAATTTCAGTATTTTTCTCGGTAACATTTTAACATGGCCACTCAAGCGAGACGCCCCACGGCGTTCATTGTCAAGGTCACCTCATTACACGAAACTGCGCATTGAGTTTGCTGTTTTATTGTAATTTATGTAATAATAAACGAATCAAGGGTTATAATGTATTTAACAATTATCTATCACTTGTTTTTAATATGCAACCGTAACAGTAATACAAAGGATCTGGCAACGATTTCCTTGATTTCATTAAATTCATTTCAACATCGATCAGGAACCTGAAATTCCGTTGTCAAATGAATAAATTAGGTCTTTTGTTATCTTTCATCACACCAATTGCAATTGATTGGTTTACTATTGACGTTTATGAAACAAAACCGGCTTAACCTTGACCGTGACGACTTCACGGATCTATCGTAATTTTAAAAACATCTCTCTCGCTATTGCGTTTTAAGTTTCCAAATCTGTTTTGTCACGCGTTTCCACACAATTATACATATAGTTAATCGATTTTTAGTATACATCTTACTGATCATTCCTTAGTCTTTCACATGTTATTCTTTTGCAAATATGGAATTCATATGATATAATTAGTATGAATAAATTGTATGATATATTTAGTTAGTATTATGAGTAAAAATTAAAAACGAAGTCAATAAAATCCTTGCAAGAAAGTAATGTTACTTAACTAGTAAGTCCAGAATTACTGCGTATATATAATCTTGATTAACATGCGACTAAATCAGTGATCAGAGAAAGCGGTTCAGTGGACGGCAGAAATAATTTGCTACGCCCTGATAGAAGTTTCACTGAGATACTATCTGGTTTAGTTCAGTGCCAGGGACTGTTGGCAATTTATTCACTGGCTGATCTACTTGTAACTGAGTCGACTTTGATCTTTGAAAATAGCTATAGACTTTGCGGATCTACCACACAATATTATAGTTTGATACCGATTGTTCTCATAAATGTTAAGTTTAAGGCATTTGTATATAATAGAAAGTGGCTGATTTCTCTTGCAACTTGAGGGTTACAACAAAAGTATTCGGTCTGTGATCGGCCAACGAGAGAGTGCAGTCGTGGTCAAGCGTTAATGCCAACCAGATTAGAAAGTTGAAACTTCTAAGTTAAGCCGAGGGCGCAATGTGCTGAGCAATTTAAATATTAACAAAATGTCTGTCGATAATTATATCAGAGGTAGCAACAAGCAACCAATACTTCGGCATCGATATACCTACCTAATCAATAGTTGCGTTTCAATTTAGCTAAGTAACACTCTCAGACCAGTGAAGACTTACATTCTCTGTGGTCTGCAGATTATACTACTTGTACGATTAGAACTCTCACTCAGTTGGGTCATAATATATAAGGTAGTTTATTTTAGTGGGTTCTGTTCAAATGATGTCAGTCAGTGCTCACGTAAGTATGTGGGTCATCTATTACTTTTTATTGGCAAAGTAGAGTGCCAAATGTACAACGCGAATGATTTGAGCTGTCGTATTGTAAGTGTAAATGTGGCACTTTGCGGCTCCCCCTAGTTCGAGATGTTTACGTAATGTGCCGGTAAAGTCGAACCGGCCTGACACGTGGTGCCACGGCCGCTGTCACGCGACAGCCATGCGGCTCGTTACCAATTGGTGTACGGTTTCTTGGTGCATTGTTAACAATAATTATTATTTGATCGCCCTCCGCTTGCATATATTCTCTTCCATACCTTCGTTTACATATCTTCGCTTGAATTTTTTTGGTTACATATCTTCAACATCGGTTAAGTTGAAGTGAAGCAATCGTCTATGGTTTATAATAAAACGCAACAAACGTAATATATCGCCTGAAATCCCCTAATGGGTAGGCAGAGGAGTGTAGTACACTTCCAAGATTCACCAGTTACTTTTACGTCCCATGAAACAGGTGGTGAGCCTATTGCCAATGGTTAATAAGAATGTCACATATGTCAAAAAATGTTGAACATACCTACGGGTGGGCAATTCTAAAAATCACGGGCCTTGTTTTTGATGCAGATTTCCTAATAACAAATGACGTACATTTTCACTTTCGGGTACTGTTTTCAAATTAAAAGTATTGCATATTGTATAGCAGACAAATTAAACGAGTACTTTAAAAACATTTGGGTTGCAACATAACCGAAATATTCGACTAATGATAACATTTTTAATCGACTTATTACCGTATTTATTTTATTAAACAACGTCATGTGTTCCATTTTCCAAATAAGAATGTGCTTTATTTCGTTTTATGCGCACTACATGTAAATGTTGTTCTATACGAGACTTTAAAGTCCACATATGTATGTGTACGTATCAGACAATGACTCACTATGAAATTGGTTACCATTGTTCGATATCGTTTGCGTTTAATTGTTTTACATTGCTTCCGAATTAATTTGCGCACCATAATGGTAACCTGACTAAAGTCACTATTTTTAATAATATTCATATCTCGACTAACACAAAACAGGAAACCCCTGTGTCGAAACGAGCGATTGTAAAGTGGGTGTGCCTTTAAGTCCGATTGTTACAATCGCTAGCTCGCTGCGCATTTGCTGGTGCTACTCATGTATCCTGTATTTTGTGCAGCAGAACTTAACATTTACAACCAATGAACATGGTACAGGATGTCGGTCTTTATTACTTTGATAAGACAAACTGATATTGATCGAACAAAGAGTTGAAAAAGTATTGTGTAGCTCGTTCTGCGCCGAGGTCATGGCGTGTAATTAATAGATCATGTATAGTTTTACTGACTATAGTTTTTTATGGCAGCGACCAGTGTTATAGCAACTATTAGGAGAAAAGTACGATCTGCTATGATCCGTCAAATATAAAACTGTCTTGATGGATAGCTACAATGAAATTTGTTAGTCAAAGCGTTACCTATTGGAATAGCTGTCGTTTTTTAATGCAAATTATATTTTTGTGACTAATCATTGTTTACAACAATTCACTACGTCAGTGATAGAATATTTAGAAAATAAATGTAGTATAAAAACTTTTAACTACAATATACATTTATAATAAATCAATATTTTCAATGTAACTACAAAATAAATAATTATAAGTAACTAGACTAGTAGTGCCAATGACTATGACTAAAATGTGATAATGGAAAAGACCAAGTTAGCTTTCTTGATAATTACAAGCCATGTGATGTACAATATTGTTCATTAGAGGTAAACGTAAATTTTCTGTGGGGAATAAAGAAAGTTATTGATATTAATGATCAAAGAATGAAGTGAGGGGAACTTCAATTCAGAGAAAATATAAAAGAGAGTATGAACGTTAAAGTAAAAAAGTATCCTTAGAATCATTATGTCAATTAGTTAATTAAATATGTTTTCGTAGAAGTCTGAAATATTTTGAAGATTCTAAAAAAATATTTGAGTTTTATATTGTGTTTTACAATATATCTCCTTATTTCATATATAAACCAATGTGAATAGCATGGTTATTACAATATTTATCTGCTAATATATACATATCGGGTATCACGTAATTGACGGAATATTTTGTATCCTGCAATATATATGAGAGGTAAACATGTTTTTGCTTATACATTTTGCGATATCGGTGTGGAACAAATTGATTTAATTATTTACACAGCAAATCGGAATATATTTCGCATTGTCGATCAAACACATGCAACCTAAGAATGAATATAGGAATTATGTAAAATGAATATTTCTACTAAGAAAATGCTTATATACATGATTTGGTGAATTAACTTTTATGTAGCGGTTTAACCCTACAGTTTATTTAGTGTCCTCGTTTGACTGCCTCGGTCGTGCGGTTGCAAGCGCGAGTGCCGATCGGAAGGATCTGGGTTCAAATCCCGGGTCGGGTGCTATTGTATTTTTCTAAAGTAGAATTTCT
>DWME01008850.1:0-11369 GCA_018244795.1 Parelbella ahira ahira
TTTCTATAAAAACTTGTATCAATATATACGTACTAATAATGTATACGTAGGGTTATCCATTTATAAACTGCTAAGACATCCGTAGTAAGTATCTTTATCACCTTCTAAACTTCTTATGCCATGAATTAATGAATTCATTAACGAAAATTGAATTAAAAATGTAACAAAACTATTTTGTATTTTAAAAAATACTAAATATTTATATAAAGTATTTCAAATAAAATACTAAATACGTTTCGAATAAAGTATTTAAAACGTAAAATAAAAATAGGTATTTTGTATTATTACTTAAAATACATGTAGATATTTCAAATAATTCACATCTCTTTGTTACCTATATCTGTATAATTATTAATCTAATTGTATTATGACATACATATTGTTCTACATATCATTTAATGGTAATTAGTTCACCAGAAAACACTAAATGAATACAGGAAAATCGTTAAATACTGTTTATAAGAATATTCTTAATAACTTGTAGAATTAACGTGTGGAATTCTTACACTCCCGTTTGGAATTCTCCAAACCAGTTTCTTTTTCCTTGTGTAACAACGGCATAACCCACGCACGATAACATATAACACCTTCGTGCTATATAATAATATGTACTCCCTTCAATTATTAACATCGTTTTTTCAATTAAAACAGATTTATTGTTACTCTCAATCTTTTGTCTATAGAAAAATCTGGCTGCCTCGTTCGTTGAGTGGTTGCAAGCACGAATATTGATCGAGTTCCTGGGTTCAATCCTTGGGTCGGATATACTAATGGATTATTCTGTCTTGAAATTCCTAGTAGTGGCTCCTAGTCTGGATTTGTGCTTTGTGCGTGGCAATAGCCTCACCACCGATTTCTCAGTGGGGCCTAAACATAACTGGTGGGAGTGTAAGTACTAAACTCCTCTGCCTTCCTCTTCGGAGATTACAGGAAGGATATTAAGTTTTTTGTTATGTTACAAACATACCACTATAATATCATCGCATAGATGTCAAGTTATCGCGTTTGGGTTTTAACACCACAAGGAAAGCAAAAATGTATCACATTTTTACGATAGTATTTACATACTAGAGCACCGTTAATAAATAATTTAAGCGTGACATGAATTATGAATGCACGAACGCTTGGAATAAAAATATATAAGTAGGTATGTACTAATAAGATACATCGATTGTCGCCGGTCAACGCACTAAAGTGGTTTAAAATTAATCTATATAGATATGTTTCTAGGCAACATTACTGGTAAAATTTAGAAGTGCGCTACACTATTCTGCCTATATATATCTTCGGGAACATATTATAGGCGTGAAATTACGTTAATATCAATAGAAAGATACCCTAATATTTGTTATTCTACTACATATATGAATACCACTTGTTTTTTTTTATTGCAATAGGTGGTGGTCACGAAATCGTTTTTGTTATTTGAAACGTCCTATTATATTTAAAAATTAATTAAAATCAATAAAAAATCTATTATTTTTATAAGAATATTTAAATTTGCACTTTTTCAATGACATCGTGAGATTTTAAATTTTGTATTGTATTGGTATGTTGTATTTGGCAAAGTACAAAAAGCCGAATAAAACAATTGTGTTCAAATTCCATAACAACGTAAACACATGCGATACCACTAACAATTAAAGCCTCCCAAAGAAGACACGAAGGGGTATTATTATAAAAACATTTCGAACTTGCTCACCTGATATTCACGGAACAATAATTATAGCTAATTTTCTTACAACGTCGATATTACACACGAGAAACATTAAAATCAATACAAGTGATTTACTAATACAATGTAATCGACCGACACTCGCAGCAGTGGCTGCTAGACTGGCTGGCTTACTGGTTGCCCAAGGATTATATTACACATATATGTATGTCAGAGACAACTAGCTTAATCAGGAATTTAGTTAACAGCCTAGGCTGTAAACTTAATGCCGGCGTTCATTTAAATAGCTGAATAACAACCAGCCAATTCATTGAACGCAACGTTTAACCAGATGGCTGAAAGTCATGTAGGTAGTCGTTTAGTTAAATTAGATATTGGTAATTGCTTAGGTTAGGTTAGGTTATGTTAAGTTAGGTTAGAATCGCTTTCCTGTGCCTTCATCAGTTATTTCCAACGGGCTAACTTTTAATACGTCAAGTCGTTAAACGTTGAGTGAATTAACTATCGGCCTAGTGATTTAATAAATGGCCTAGGCGTCCAATTGGCTGGCTAATTTAACTAGAGGACTGCGACATTTATGCACATATATTATCTGTAGGGCAACGCTTATCAACCACCATGTTGGACAAGTCAATACACTGCAGCCTGAGACAGGTTTGAATCACCAGAACTGTTCTGATGAATTCAGTCTGTAGGTATCAGCAAGAGTCACCGCGTTTTCAAATATATAAATAGAAATTTTATCTTTATACATATATTACCAACCTAGATAAGTGTTCTCATTTTAAACAACTAAATAATAGTGGTATTTGCTCAATGTTACACGTAGAAGAGGTCAACGTGTCAATTCGGGCAAATATTTAGTTACAATTACCGATTGAAGTCTCGTAAGTTTTTTCGGCACAGATTGAACGATTTCGAGCCTATATAAGATCCGTCTTCGTGAGCTCCTGCCGATCGCGGCGAAGACTCGATAAATAATAATATATAAAATAGTAAATAGTAGGTATACATGTATTCAATTTATATACAGGAATATGTGTTAAATTTTATTTCACATGTAGGTAAGTATGATATCTCTCTTATCATGAACATTCTTTGATTGAAACTGGAGTCTTTTGGTAATGGACGTTAAACCTTTCCGTAATTTGTTACACTTTATGTCAATGTAGGTACGTAGTTTTTTTAAACATTAAATTTTGCTATTCCATATACCTTTATATGTAACCAGCAACTATAAAACGAATATTAGAATAGGACAAAAGATAAAATCAACCTCTAATTTTCTATCATAATTACGCATATGGGCCACCCTAAAAATAACGTAGGTATAATCTGCTTTGTACTTTGACTTTTATTATTATTGAAGGTCTTTGCGATGAAGAAACCAGTGCAAACAAAACAGTTTATTTAAGCTTGTTTCATTACAATTATCATAATATATAACATCAAGCTCGTATTTCCGCGAAGGATCTAAACTTTCGGGGAAATACAAGCGGATACAGAGGAGTCGTTCACAATCTTCACCAGTTGTTATAAGTTCCGTGTTATAGGGGTACGCCTATTGCCTAACAACGGTCACAAAGTCAGATTCGATGCTATTACTAGGAATTTAGAGTTAGTGAAACTTTATAATACTTTGCTCGACCCGGGAAGCGAGCCCAGGAACTCTCTTGATTAACATCTCTCATGATCTCACTTGATCAATGAGCAGCTAATAAATAACTGTTACTTTACTGTAACTGCCAATTTTATCGTTCCGCTGTCTCTTAGGGGTCACATTCAAAGAATGCGAAGGGTTAACTGAAGACGGTGTTAAAGCTGGTCCAATGCGTCAATCAGACTTAGCACTCCATACAGAAAATTCCAAACATTGGAAGGTGTGTTTAATATATTATCGATGTTCGAAACCTATCGCATTGGGCTGCTACGCAAGTGGCGGACACAACGTGAAAAGTATACCGCTCCATTTATATTTAAACTTCAAACTCTTACTTATTATTAAACATTATTGTCTTTGGCGTTAAAAAATATTTAAAGAGCAGATTGTCATTTAATTACCCTTATAATCTTTTATTTTTCTAAATACCGACGACCTGATTCATTTTTATTGCAGAACGGTACCGTCACACTTCTCCTTTAACAGCAGAACGCGGTGCAATAATTAATTATACTTATTTATAAAATGCACCGTGACTCTATCGAGTTGTGCTCCGAAGAGGCACATATATCATCAATATTTAGGTACTTTTAAAAAATCTACGTGTATTAGCAACTCGACGCGACTTCGCAGTATCTATAATACACTTTAAAACCATAGAATACAATAGGTAGGTATCACGGTATCTACCTATTGTATTCTCTTTAAACCTAATGATCGCCTTAATAGCAGTAGTGAACGAACGGACGGACGTGTAGACGGGTGGGAAATAAATATATAATTATAGCTATTTTTGACTATAGTCTGTTCGCGTTAAGAATGCAGTGAGTCATCAGTGCAACTGCAGGGTAAAGGTGTATTCACCGTGGTGTTCATAATACAAACAAATTATGTTTTAAAATTAAGTTTAAGTGATTTATAAAATATGATATTAAGTTTAACCAAAGTCAATAGTATTTAATATATTTCAATATACAATAAATTTTAATCACTATATTCACTGATATCTGTTGCTGTTTTTTGTACTAAAACGTCCATAGTCGTATTTAAATCACACTGTTTAAAGTGCAAACGTTGTAAATTACTTTTCTTTTTCCGTTATGTATTACCGAATCACTTTTATTTTTACGAATAGGTGAGGTGTTCATTTTTTTATATTCAGTTACACAAAAAGCACAGGACACAATCGTTGCGTTCGAAAGTATTCGTTCAACTGATCACTGTGAACTCGACTTTATAATTACGAACGATTTGATTGGTTAGGGGGCGTGGCTTGGCAGGCAGACTAGTATGACTCACCGCATTCTTAACGCGAACAGATTATAAAGTCTCTGAAACCAGCATATATGTATGAAGAGAGTGATGAGTGTAGAAGAGGCACATCAGATCTGTAAGGATACAGAATTAGGCACCCTGATGCTCTCTGCCCAGCATATAGGGAACCTGGTGTGATGATATAATAATATTTATATAATTCATCTTTAAAACTGATCAAATAATGTCTGTTTATAGATATTGTGATGATAGATATCACTAATGGGGGTAGTTTAATTTTAATAGTCCTTGGAATTAAACAACAGAAATGTACATAAAGACACACTTGAGTTGGGCGTAGAGCAGAAATCTCACTTTTAAATATCCATTGGCATTCAATCTAAACTAACAAAGGAAAACAGGACCCCTTTCATGGAGTTGATATCAGTCACATGCTGCTCAAAGTCATAAAATTCTTGAGAACAAGATGATATTCAAAAAAATCTTAATTCATGTAATATTATACACAAATATAACAATTAGGGGAATATTTACAGAGCTATAAATTAGCTTAAAACAAACACCTACATATGTACATACACTTGGTATGTAAAAAGTTAAACATATATTAAAAAAAAAAAACTAACAATTTTATTTTTCAATACAACAACTCCACTGACGCCGCTGTTGGGCGACAATGTTCTCTATACAATAGAGATTACTTCTTTTATTACACTTATACGCTAATATTAAAATATTTTACATTCACATAATGAATTCAACATCAAGATTTCCTTTTTTATTGTAATAAACATTTACACGTTTTTTTATATATATATAAATAAAGTTAAAATCTCTTTACACGGCTAGTAAAGTGAAAACTTCTTTACTGTACCAGTTCAATACCCAGTCGCACGATGCCTACTCAATGTCACGATACTGACGAGTGGCACGAACGGTATATTCGTGAGTTGCGCGAAACAGTTCTTATTTCGTGCAAATACCACCATACTGTATCGTGTAACAGATTTATTACGTATCTTGGACGTGATTAGCGACGCGACGTATGCGGAATTTGATTGTGTCATTGTAGGAGGTTGACTGGCCACTTTGTTACCAATAGATCACAGGCTACAAGAATCGTCATTGTTGGACCCTGTGTTAAACTCCTGAAAATACCTGGGTAAGGGTACCTCCAAGGTGCACCTTGGAGGCCTAATATTCTCTGATCATGCGGCAGAAAAGAAACACGAGAGGTATGACAACAAGGGAATTTTAAATACTAAAAGTATTCTTCTCATTTGTATCGTTTAATGCCTCATAGTCTTAGTGGACATTATATGTCACCTATGTGTCATAAGTCTGTAGATAACTTATTACATATATTCTTGTCTATACTACGAAGTATATTCCTTGTCGTCAGAGGCGTGTACAATATTTTAACAACTCTGAGACTCAAAATGTTTGATAAAATACTATGTACAAGTTATCATTCACTTGTTAGAGTGAATGAATCATTCATTGATAATATAATCATTGATAGAATGTAGAGCTATCTACCGTGTATTAATCTATCAATCAAGATATACTTTGCCTGTCATAAATGTATGTCAAAGTGTTATACAATCAACACAGGTATTAGAAAAGTAAGAATCTGATAATAAATAATATGAATAGAAGTACATATAGCTCATTAGCATGACGACTGTGACACAACAAAAACTGTATTTTCAGAATACATCGTTGCAAGTTTCATATCATGATCATTCTGTGACTATTATAATAAAGTCATACAATAGGATTAGGATTAGATTAATAGGATTTCTAAATTGCAAAACCTTTACTGAATTGTTGCTATAGGTACTATAATATGTTAATGATGTGTAAAAGGAAGTGACTAATAAACATTTATTGAAGCCAAACAGTCGTTTTACAAAGCACCTTGTAGAAGTACCAATGATGGCAATGACTATGTATATATGTGTATATATAAATATATACTCACGAAAGATTTAATAGTAACATCTTTTATATTACAAAATCTTGTAGTCATAATGTTGTTGTAAAGCATTTTACATTTGGATAACCCAAAACATCACAGTGATAACAATGACCAATAGCCAAGCCCTAACCGAGAAACATACAAAGCAGAGACTGTTTTTTGAAAATATCTGGCAACTTCAACCATTGTGTATGCAACATGGCAACTCTCTTGCTTTCTTCGACACTAGTTACCACAAAACCATTGTTATATCAGTATCAACCCTTTGACTGCCGAGAGAAACGTTTTTCGTAACTTAATGACAATGTGACCCCCACAGCAGTTAGTGTTAATTAATACCATATAACAATGATCTGTTACTTACACATTTTAGATCTCTCAAATATCCTAATCACAAGATGTTCAGATCTCAGTCATTTCCAGTCCTGCAGAGTCATATCATAAAACAGCTTACAACATACCCTGGCCCCCAGCAGCATAATTGAACTGTCCAACCACTTACAAGACACTTGCTGTTACGAAGTAGTTAGATCCACATGTTTGATACTACACCACAGTCACTGTATCTAAGGGTGGCGCGCTGCGGTGGATCCGCCTTGCGGGGCGGAAGCCTGCTGCCGCTGGGGCGGGCGGCGCAGCAGCAGACAGGGTACGTAGTCGGGGTCGCGCGCGTGCCGCAGCGCAGCCTGCATACCGCGCAGCTGCTCGACGCGGCCGCGGGCGCTCCGCTAGCACTGCGGGTACTCGGGCTCCAGGCGGCGCACGCGCACTCGCTGCCGATAATGGTACTCCTTAAGGTAGGCACGCAAGCGGGCCGGCAACGGCAACTGCTCCACTCCTGAGACCAAACGTTCAGCAATTATTAAAAATTAGAAATCCACAACTAATCCATGTATTTTTTTCATGTCCTGCTTCTCAATAAAAGGCTACCAGATTTGAATATACTGGGGGCGAAGGGTTAACATTTGGTATCACGTAAGAACTATTGTCTAAAACTTGAGAATGCAGTCTATATTTATTTAAAAAAAGCCAGTTTGTAAACACAGTTATAACAAATGCATATGAGGGTGGAGGGGACTGTATAAGGAGGGAGGAGGGAGGAGAAAGACCTGGGCGTGGAGAGAGGGCTGTGTAAAGGAGGATACACACCGTCGTAGGTGGTGTGCGAGACGATGACGGCGCGCGCGAGCTGCTGCAGAGCGAAGGGCTCGGCGCGCGGCAGCGGCGCCGTCAGCATCGGCTCGAAGAACATCACGCACGCCGGGTCCTGGAACACAACAGATTGTTGGCTTATAAGTAAACCATAATAAGTCATGACTACCCCTTCAATGGAGTGGTTGCAAGCGCGACTATTAATGAAAAGATCCCAGATATGCTCATAGGCAGTTGTGGCTATTCATGACTGAATTCTATCCATTTTTTTCTACAAGCTGACAAACAGACCACCAGATGGTAATTGATCACCGTCGCCTGTAGTCATGTACAACATCAGAGAGGTTACCATTATATTGCATGCCTTGCAGGAACATTTTAATGCTACATTTGAAGAACGCCACGTCATAATGCTACATTTGAATAACCCCTATCAATTTTCTGAAGCGCCTCCCACTATGGAATCTTTAAAAACATAATCTAACATCACAGACCGGTGAAGCGGGAATCGAACCTTGTAATGCTCGATGAGGCCGGTGACTGTGTCGGCCGCGAACACGGCCGGGTCGTGCGAATCGAAGCTGAACCTGTGCTGGTAGTGCTCGATGCGCGCGTGCAACGAACGGCCGTACTTCCTGAAGGACACCGAGAACAGGTGCTCCTCTTGCGCCGAGTCGCGGAGCAGAAACGTGCCTGATCGACAGAATATTATCATTATTAATAACTATTTCTATTGTTATATTAAAACACAAGGTTTCAGGACACCATATTATACATAGTTATTGTTATTACTTTTATAGTTATATTGGTACAGTAGGTCTCACAACACCAGTCTCTTATCAGACCGAGGCTGATGAAATGTCATAGTCTGCCATGCTGGCCAAGTAAAAGTTCATAACTCTTAAAGAAATATTCTGGAGATGTACAAAACTTATTTCATCATATTGTGTTCCTACACTGTTACAAGTGATACTTAATATAAAAAGTTAAAAACACATATTTGTTTAGAGATAAAACCCAGGTATGAATCCGGACCCTTAAAATGGTAGTTGGAATTCCAAATTAATAAGCTATCCCTATTCTCCTGACTATGTTATCAGAATTTTTTGGATTACAAGAAACTTACCCTCTGGTTTATTGTCAAGCAAACGTTCCGCCTCATAGCGGTCCATCTTGCCCCAGTAGAAGGAGCAGGCTGTTATTTCCTGAAGGTCTGGCACGAGACAGTGGATGTAGTCCACCTGGAAACAGGAAACAATAGAATACAAAACCTAGAAGTGCAGCATAATCAGAAGTTTCACCAGTAATGTTATATCTCACCATGGAATAGGGGGTGAGCCCACTGGCACACACCATAATTTCAAGTTAGACCATTCACACTTTGCCCCATTTGAAGATGAACACAGAACCTATTCAACAGGTAACTTGCAATCACACTACCAATAAAGTAGCGAAATTAACCAAACGCTTTTTATGAAGTCAGTACCTCATTGTGACATCATCATAATGAGGTGCCTAGTTGACTTCTGTGAGTTATAGACATACAATATGAGAATCAATGAGATAGCTTTATGGGGTCTTTCTGTGGAATAGAGCAGCAGGATGAGGAATATGAGATGTTGGTACGTACCTGTGTGTGCACCTTCGTGGAGGGCAGCGGGTAGGCCTGCGGCGGCGGCGCGGGCGCAGTCGGCGCGCGCAGCAGCAGTGCGCGCAGCTCCCCGCCGCACACCACCTGCCGCCAACATGAACCATTAAAGTAATAAAATAATAATGATAAGAAAATTATCAATTATACTTTTTTTCAAGCTCAGTGGTGTGCTATTGGGGAGACCTATGTCTAGTAGTGGACTGAAATAGGCTGATAATGTTGAATACTTTTTTATTCAGTTTCCAAACAACCAGTACTTCAAAATTCATCTAGAAATTTAAAAAATACATTGATTCATCTACACCTAGATATTTTCTTAGACAAAAGCCATTTACACACTGCAAATATATTATAATATTACCTGAAAGTGTGGGTGAAGCCTGATGGAGCCATCATTCTGCTGGGTCAGCT
Source organism: Parelbella ahira ahira (assembly GCA_018244795.1). Taxonomy (NCBI): domain Eukaryota; kingdom Metazoa; phylum Arthropoda; class Insecta; order Lepidoptera; family Hesperiidae; genus Parelbella; species Parelbella ahira. Next base: position 9,806 of record DWME01008850.1, read on the forward strand.
CGCTCCTCCTGTTGTCCTGGGATGATTCACCCTCACTGTACACAGATACAAACACATATATCACATTATTATACACTTGTTTCGTTTCAATATAAAAAGTCAATTTCACTTCGATATATATTTGACTACTCCATGGGTCTAGTCTTTACATGCTGACTGCTGATCAAGAGATCTTGAGTTCGATCCTGAGATGCATCAGTTTTATTGGATTTTTCGAAACTGCAATTCCCAATATTGACTTGGGGTATATAATTTTGTGCTCATCATTGTATGATATGACTGAGCATATGCCTGGGTGTATGGTAATATTCCATATTATATCTCAGTGCTTGTTACATACTGGAAATAACTAGCACACTATGAAAGTATACTACACTCCTCTGCCTACAACTTTGGAGAGACAAAGGTGTAATGTTATATATATTAAATATGTCGTACGTACTTGCGAGGTGCGACGGACAAGACGTACACCTCCGCGGGCTCATCTCTTGTTGTGTCTGTTTCTGCAAGGGGAACACTTTTAATTTTAGGGGTATATATAGCTTCGTGGGCGAAACAAAAAGTTATAAACAATAGGTTTATAGGATGAAAAACATTTATGTAATTGTTAATGTGAAGATTGATGGAAAATGAATAGCAATTAAAATCCCAGAAAGAGAGAGAATGGGAGAGAGAGGGGAAAGGAAGAGGGGAAAAAAGGACAGAGGGGGAGCAGAAAAGAGAGAAAAGAGCACAGATAAGTGATAAATGAAAGTGTAGAAATAATGGCAGATGAAGAGATGTAGTGTATATACAATACAAATGTAGATAGAGCTGATGTCAAGGAAGACCAAGATTCACCTCTCTAGACCAAATAGATTAGATAGTGACCAATAGGGGAGAAAAAAGTTTCTGAAACCAGGGTACTAGTATGAAGAGTCAAGAGAGTGATGAATGCAGATGAAATACGTCAGCTCTATGAGGTTAGAATTATCTAGCACTTGTTGTCCTCTACATTACCTGTAAGGAACCTGGTGTGATGATAAAATAGTAATAATTATATTACACACCTGTATTAATGACGATCCTGTCCAACTCCCTTCGGAGATCTCTGGCACCTAATGTCAATACAGCAGCGAGTCTGGAAATGGAAACCATATGATTAAAATAAAAATAAAGATTGAGCTCAGTGACGTGCTATTGGAGAGCCCTACGCCCAGCAGTGGACGGAAATAGGCTTATAAAGATGATGATGATGATTAAAACAAAAATGACTAATGATGCTTGCAGGATGACGATGATAATAACAATAATGAAGAACACAATTTTTTTTAAAATTGAATCTTACCCCCCAGGAGTGCTGTGACTGACGCTATTATGTCCAACGTTGGGCAAATCCAGTCCACAATAAAGCAGCATTAAAATTATAGAATATGAGTTGGTATAGAGAATAATCGTTCTCTTTTATTAGTGAAAACTGGTGATTTAATATCAGGTCTGTAAGGACAGAGATTTTACTGTTTTATATTGGACACCATATATCATATCATGTCTATTTTTTTCAACCCTTTAATCCTTCCAATGT
>DWME01008851.1:0-11368 GCA_018244795.1 Parelbella ahira ahira
TCCTTTTCCCTCGGTCTAAAACCTCGTTCTCGCCTTCAATGGGTTAGTAATTAAGTCGTAATACTGAACGCCTACTTAACTACTGCAACTTATAGTGGAGTGTATTGTGATGTTTGAGGTTGCAAAATATTATAATATATTGATATGTCCATTTAAAATCTCAAATCATTTCTACAATAATCTTAGAATGTCAATATTATATCTGGGCCATATTTGTTTTACATAATTCATTTTGTCACCTCGACGTCCATTGTCTGGGCACATCTCAAGGTCCAGATCGCCCTTGACTCGTGTGTTATTTGTTGAGTCATCAGTCGATCATGGATCAGTACTTGGATTCTTCTGTTGATCCAGTGGTTAGTGAATTTGTCTACTCAGGTGGGGGTCGTGGGTTCAATTCACATACAGGGGAAATATTTGTGTCAATAGCAGAAGCACTTATTCTGTTTTGATGTAAAAAATATTTATTAAAGTATATAGTTACATATGTGTATACATGTATGTAGTTTATCAGCCCTTTGCTTATCATAACACTAGTTGTCTTGATGCTCACTTTGTAATCAGATGGCCGTGTGTGGAGATGCCCCAATATATTATACTATTATAGGCGCAATTATAATTATTATATCATACCTTGTACTCTTCATGCTCCTCCTTGGGGACTCCGATCTTGTGGACTACGGCGTTGAATCCGTTCTTATCGTCTGCCTCATATTCCACTACGCGTTTGGTTCCGTCCGTCTCAAGCAGTGTGTAGGTGCCTGAGGTAATGGAATAATAAAGTGAATGAAAAAATATTAATGTGTAACTACAACTGTACTCTAGTGGAGTAAAAATTAAAGTTACTTTATGATATCAGTGTAGATAAAAATATTGAGTTTTTATCGGTCTTAGTTGCTTTATTTATTTGAATTAAAATATATCTATTAATGTAGTTGGAATTACACAAAACTTTCTAAAAATACCACTTGATTTTGCCATTTCTATCATTAGATTACGATATTGCCATCATGCAAGTAAACAGGATATTAGAAATCAGCAATATTATATTTCACTACGCGTTCCACGCAACCTATTTTTCCACCCTCCTAATTAGATTGTCTGCGCTAAATCTCGCCGACGAAGTGTTTACCATTGCAGGGTTGGGGAGGAAACGTGGCTCAGTCTCAATTAGTCTAATTATGGTCCTATGCTTCTGTTCTTGCTGTAGTGTGTGCGGGTAGAATGATTATTGCGTGCTAATCTAGCTCGTATAAGTATTCGTATGGTGAGATTTCAGTTGGTGGAAACCAGCTTCGACCTGAGTGTACTGAATGTAAAGAGCATACTGAGTGTAAACGGTAACATTAGCCATTTTCAAATCCTACAAAAGAGCCCAGTGGAAAGATAAAAGCATTGATGATAATCGTAATGATGCGAAAAAATGGCTTAATAATTCGACGCCTCTCTTTCCAAGAAGGCAGATTCAACAGATATCCACTTACTTTGATACCGACATGCATCTCTCGTCTCGAGTATCATTAATCTTTTCTCTCTCGAGTTTCATGCATAAGTTCGTTTGCTCTTCCTTACGACTTAAAATAGTGTCACTGAGAAACCACTTTAATAGTTTTCTAATAGATGTTTTATGTTCGGTTCACCGTTGGAATGTAGGAGTGTGCGGTATGTTCTAGCAAAATACCTAAATTTGAACAGATCTTTGCAATCGTTACTACAACAGAAGGTATTGTATATACATGCATAGCGTGAAATATCGAGGTACATATGTTAAATTACCTTTAACTTTGTCTCCATCCCTGGTCTCCCAGTGCTCTTTGTCGTCGCCGGTGTGAGGGTCCTTCACGGAATAGTCAAAGGAATATTTGGGATGCGCCTGAAAAACATACATAGAAAAAAGTATTTATAATCTATGCTTGGATTTACGTCATCAATTAACGTTTTTGGTTTTGTTGAGCCGCTAATTCTTTAATTACATTTTCTGCGTTTTTATTAAATAGAGATGTTTTATGGATGTCTTGCTGTTGTTTCTTTAAATTTCAACTACTAACATTCTAGTGCTAGACTTAGATCTGTGTTCAACTTGCAGTACTCTTGTGTTCCACATTTCAATTTAATATCCAGGGTATAAATATCCAAATTCAGTTTTCCAAGTTCAATTTAATATGTAATGATTAGCTTATTAGTTTCCATTTCATTAAAAAATATAAAGGGAAGCTTGAATATGGAAACTCACGTGATAATCTAATTCGTACTCCTCTCCGTGGCTGTCGTCTAAATGGTTGGCGATTTGCTGTTTAATATGGTAACCGTCGAAGCCGTGGCCCTCCAAACCTCCATCATAACCCTCGTACTGGGCTAGGGTTGACGCTACTAGGAGAAATAGGGTTGTGAGTTTCTGGAACAATAAAAATCTTTCTGTTAAATGTGCCTGCTATCAAACACTGAGTGTTGTCGATAATGTTATCGACAAAAATTTCGCAACGAACTGAAATTGACGTAGGACTTAGCTAAAAGATTGACAAGCTTTTAAGGCTTATATTCTTGCAGTCCTTGTTTTAAGTCTCTGTAATAATTTACAGTGATCTTGACGGCAACATCGGAGTCGTTTATTTTGAAATACAGTGTTTATATGGTAAATATTTTGGATTGCTTTATGATTGGATTGTTAAAAAAAAAGAAATTACCTATTATATCGAGGTCGTCAAAAATTAAAAGCAAATGGGATTGAGAGGCAATTTTAAAACTGTCTACAAAGTATTAATTCCGTGGCAAAACTTCGGAACTAATCAGGGAACGTCTTTGATGGAATTAGACGCTGAGCAGATCTGAAGTTCCATGAAGGACGCGCAACCGTTAGATATCGAACGATGCCGACTTCTGTATAGGATAAGCTAATGAAATTAATAGCGGGTGGCAAAAATTTCAAAAAAGCTTGGCGAAATTTGTAGAATAAGCGTAGAAAAATTAACAAGGCACGTCTCCAAGATTTTTAGTAACGTTTTGATTTGTCTCTTTTTGTTTAACTACCAAATCATATCCAACAGACAATGTCTTTCGACACATTAATCTAAAAGTTATTTTATGTCATTTGACAACACTTTTAAATTGGAGCTTGATTAAAATTTTATATATCGATGGTTATGGATGTACTAGAATTACTTCCCACACTTCCTTCCTGAATCAATGTTAGTACGGTCAGTATACATTCTATGAGGATTACTACTGATGCATTGCCGCAGCGTAGAATTATCCCAACGTAAATTTTTCCAGATATGTATATACAGCTTGGAATTATTCAAAACGAAAGCAAGCACAAACTTTCTAAGTGAGCGTGTTATATTCTAGGCTGTACCTTACAGTCTTTCTGAGGAGATCGTAACGGAACGAAGATGTTTCTCTATTTTTATGAAATAAAGATCGATATATACGATTTTTTTACCAATGGGTGCACTGAATGTGTCATGCTACAAATTAATGAATACATTTAGTTCGTAAAAAATTTATACATCCATAAAAGTGTTATATTCACTTGCAGCTAAAATATTTTCTTCACGTTGTACATAAGAGTATCAGGTCCACAAATTCGATTTGCAAATTCAATTGAAGCGAACGGGAACAATTTCAATCACAATTTCACGGTCTTAGTATGAGATATGTTCTAATTTTGTGGAATCGTAAACGGGAGGAAAACTAATGTCTTCAAAGCCGAATTGCATATGAAATTAGTGGGGTGTAATTTGTTCCGTCTCTGGTGCACTCTGCGGACGTAATCCGCCGCGGAACTGGTCGGGAATCGTTTTAGACAGAGCTAGATTGTAGTGGCACTGGTTGAAGATAAGCTACTGCTTTCTCTGGAAATTAAACGTCGTATTTTGTGATGTTTCCTATTGAGCTGTTGTATAGCTTTTGGTATTTGTTAATAGATCCTAATATACATGTATGTACTTATTTGAAAACATGCTTAATCACACCTTTCTTTCGCCGCTTCTTCTCCATAGCGAGGTATCTTCCGAAGCGGTGGTAGTTTCAATTTGACGTGCAAAAAGGGTTCTATTGAACCAATTTTGAATAAATGACTTTTGAATTTGAATTTGATGGCGTTACTTGTTTTCTGAATCACGGTATTGAATATTGAAGTTTCTAGAACCTAAATACGTGTTATCATTATCATCATCGGTTTATTTCAGTGCACTGCTGGACATAGGCCTGTTGCAATGAGAACCATCGCGCACAGGGCGCCGATATATGTCTTTAAATACGTGTACTGTTTTAAAAATATTTTTGAAATTATAAACGGTTATTTGTTTTCAAATTCTTATTCAATCCTCGGTAAACTTCATTAAATGTCCTGAATATTGAAATGCAAATATATGACAGCACGATATGTGATTTGAAACATTGAAACGTCGTGTAAATTTTAGCATTTACTCAACCAAATTTCTTGCAACTGTGCTGTGGGCTGGGTTTCTCTATCATTACTGAAATTTAAAGCCATAACGACGACGCCTGGTAACGACGTCTCATTACCGTGTTTCGCTTTAACTTTGATTGAGGAAGTTTAATTTTGTAAACATCAAATTAACGAATATGAAACACCTGTTGGTGTATATTTACATAACATCAAACATCACTCGCCTAATGAGGAAGAGACAGAGAGAGACAATAACAGAAGGTAAATGTATCACGTATGATGAAAATGATACGCGTGTAGAAATTGATTCTTCTAATTCTGCTACGTTTTCCTACTGTACTTTTTGATTCCACCATTTTAAAAAAAAAATGGAAACGGTTAAATGAATTGGAATACTAGATCTGTCTATTACTCGTGTCCTATTTTTTAGCTATAGTTTTCTCCCGCTACTGATATGATATTAAGCTGCCTCTCAATTGATCCTGTCGGGCTACTTTCGTCAGCATCCCTTATTATCAGGTAATCATTGTATATTGATTACGTATTAAATACATTGACTACATATTGTTATTTATATGGTAGTTAGATAATTCATAATGGACACGTAAGTTGATACTCTCCTATACGAGGTAGGGTTATAGCAAGGATTTTCTGGAAACTACCGTGAGGGCATTAAGAAAAATTTCAGAATTTCTCCCTTATATTTTTCATTCTTTGCTTACATTTTTACCGTTTCTGAAAATAAATTGTTTGGATTTATTATTATTAAGCAAAAACACATATTCATGGTTATGTAACTCATAATTTCCATTAATTACCCTCGCTTCTCAAGCTTTCATGCTTCTAAGTATTCAAGTACATGTATATTTGTACATACGTTTCTGTGTGTGCATGGAAGTAAAATTAAATATAACACAAGTTCATTGAGTAATTACGTCTAAAGTTGTATATTCCTGATATCACTCTGTATTTCAAGTAGACAATGTCCATAGATTGTAAATAGCGAATTTACAATGTATTTCTCAACAGTTTCTACGATATTTTTCGTCCACCCTGTGGAATTTAAGTGGGTTAAGAGAACGCGACGTAATAAACCGGCGACATAATTAAGAAGGACGTTTTAGAAGAAAAGAAATTCCCTCCGTCGGACTTCTCAACAGCATAATTACTGGGCGCGAATAATTAATGTTATCAAAGGATTTTTTTAATAAGCCCATTGAGTTATAATCTTCTATATTTTAAGGGTTTAGCAAACAAACAAGTTGCAGTCACAATTGGTGGTAACCAATTGTGACAGTTTGGTAGTAACCAAGGATATCTGCTGCCGACTTCGAATTGGACTGTAGGATATGTGGCAGTAAAAACAATTTCAATCAACAACATACTGCAGTAACTGACACTGACAGTCCTGTTACTGTAGTCCCATTCGAAGTTACTTGCGGACATCAATGGGCAGCAGCGGCCATTTGTAATCACTGCCAGCTCGTGTAATACTATCTTCACTTTAAAAAAATATTAAACGCATGATTAAAGCTTATGAAGCTATTGGTTTTATGATGAATGTTTAAGCCTTAAGCTTATACTTTTGCTCCTTTCAATTACATTGTAGCATTGGAAATTTTACATACAAATTAACAACGTACAACACAAACAGCCATTGAACACACACTCTCACACACACATTGAACGCTTTCAAAATATTCAGCCCATAAACGGTTTTATGAAAGGCGGCGAATATAGTAGTACAATATAAACACAATGAAAGATTTCATTGCTCGCCAAATGCATTAGCGGAATGGAATTGTGAGTAGAGTTCTATGTTTGGTTAGTATCGTTGTTGGTTAGTGACATAAAGGTTACATGTATTTCCTGCGAGCTAGTTGTTAGAAACTACATGACAAACACATGGAACTGTCTTTGCATATATGTGTCTGCATCTAGAACCTCATCATCGTCATTTACCCTTTAATCGTTCCACTGTTAAATGAACTCTCCTCTAAGAATGTCGAGGGTTAAGGGCACATTCTGACACGCTGGCCCAGGGCGTGTTGGCAGACAACATAGTTTGTAAGGGTATAGCACGGTACGTGTAGTGTTACTAGCATTTTAAAGTTCTTCAAAAGCGCTTCACGTGTTATTATCGTTGTTATATCATCGCGCCATGTTTCTTACGATGTAGGTAGAGAGCACAAGGTGCCAAATATACCTATCCTTACAAACCTAACGTGCTTACTCAATGTTAAAAGCTTTGTTCTCACGCAAGTCGGTTTCGAGGACTTCCGACTGCCACATCAGCCAGTATCTGACCTCTTTGATCGAGACAAAGGCGAAATCAACACGTGAAAACTAACATCTCAGTGTCGCATTAGAGTTAACCTATTCCTCCATTAAGTCAAGTAACGCGTACTCTTGCGTCACCATCGCAAATCGTCGATCCGCTGTGACATCGTAACTTTCGACGTCGCGTTTTCATTATGCGTTAACACTAATGTCCGTTTAGCTAAGTCATTATTTGTAATCATTACCGAGGTCAGTGTGACTGGACACCGTAATCTTGTGTATCTGTTTTGTGTGATATTAAAAAGCCAAATTTCTAATTATTGCTCAACATCCAAATGATATTAGGAGTTTTGGAATATCAGCAGAGATGACTCTTTTGATTCTTGTTGGACTAACTGTAATTTCTCAGATATGATGATATTAACTGCGTTATTTGTTTTACGTGCAGCATGCGTCAACTAAAACAAGTTTCAATTTTTTTAATTTAAGATTAAATTTCTTTCTCATTTACGATTGTCATTTTATTAATCGTTCTGATACATTATGTTTGGGGAGAATTTTAGCGCTAAAATGCTGGTTTCGTTAAACCTTAGGACAGCAAACCATGGTTGATATAACGATGAATAGGTTGCACGATGTACATACATACGTAGTTTCGAGAACAGTTACTAATGCATCCACATAATAGTTTTTTGGTCGCCATTGCGGACGCTATTTAAATCTATATTTATATTGAGTCGTATCCGTCATTAGCAATCCTTTATCGTCCTAACGTTGGAGTCGGCACTCATCTTAGAATGAGAACGGTTCAGGCCATAATCTACCACGCTGTGTGCGGGTTGACTGACAGATAGATCACGTGACAGTACTGATTAATACATATAGTCCATTACACAGACTTATCTATATGTCGCAATCGCGTGTTAAATGTTTATGCGATCATAGATTTCACTCTACTCGTTTTTTCGGTGCCTCGCTGTACGATACATCGAGTGTTTGGTTGCGCTTGTTCCCGTCATTGTTTGATGTTCTTTCTCGTTGATATTTGTTCTCGTCATACTGACTAAACGTCGCCGAAGTATCCAATTTAATTGCATAATGTAGAGAATGGGTACATGTGTGATGAGACATGATTTTTAGTCGAGTGTCATTGTGAGTGGTAGAGTCATCTTGTTTCGCAATTCGATACATGTCTATATGGATGATGTGTCATGGTAAGCTATGTCGGGTGTTATGGTCACTGGTTGTTGATGTACTAGTTGAAGCTTCCAAGTCGTCATTAATGTATACAAGTTTTTCCCAGAACCGTTTCAACCGGTGAATTCTCGAAATGCTCCAAAGCTCCCAAAATATACGACACGTCTAGGTCCAAACATTCATCTTACACGCGCGCTTCTGGTCGTTAGTGTGGATTTATGTTGCAGACTTATTTTTATCACTTTCTCTTATAAACGCTTAATAATTTTATATACAATGCAAAAATGTACTAAAATATAATTATCAATCTTTCTATCCTTAAAATATAAAATCACATAGAAATATTCGTATGCCAAACATGTCCAAAGAAAAAGAGAGTTGAATGATATGCGAATTATTGTTTCTTAAAATTTTACAACATCATCCTCAGCGTGATGGTCATAGCCGGAATCGAATCGCTACTCGTAACGAACGTGCGAAATGGCAACAAGTGGAGTTCGAGGCGGAAGCGCTCGGCCGCTAGCGTGCCGCCACTCAACATTCAATAACTGTCCTTAATAATGCGCATCGGTTGCGTGGAGATCCATAACTTCATCGATTATTATTGCAGTATTTTTTCATTATTCTCATTTAGTGTTAATAAAAATTGCATGATTTATGTTTATATTATCTATATAATTAAATTCTTTTTTAAATTTCAATAAATCGTTCATTAAAATTGGGTGGATCCACACTCTACTACTACAAATTGTAAATTAGAAAAATCCAATATTACCCTACCCGGGACTTGTACCCTGGACCTTCCGATAGGCAGTCTCGCTTGCAACCACTAACCAACGAGCCAGTCAATATATGTATGTATATCTACATATATGCCTATATTAGAAAATGTGTTCTTTTCTTAATTTTAATTTATCGTTGATTAAAATTGTGTGATGTATATAACGTTTCCATGCTAGTGATTTATGTATCGCATTGTATTTATGTAAGGGTTTAATTAAATTCCGCTTTGCTCGGAGAAGGGCACCACACGTGTAGGGTTATTCTCATGTTTACTGCCTACCACGTCTTTAAGTTCAAGGCGCTGATTCAAAGCAATGGCTTTTATTTTTAAAAAAAAAAAGGATTTTAAATCTCATTTATCGTCATCGTCTTCATTATAAACATGAACAACGTCATAATTTTTTTCCCCGTTGTAGAACATGGATCTTTTTCTAAGAATAAAACAGATAAGGCATTTGTTTATTACATTGGTCATATGAGGATTCGCAGACTTACATTAGAGAACTTTATGGAGAGCTTTACGGCGGGCAGAATTTCTCACTACGCTTTCCTTTATGCTTATTATAAGAGATAATTATTATTAAAAAAGCGCATAGCTTTAAAGTTACAGTCGCCTGCCAACATTTAAAACCCATAATTCGTTCTATTAAGACAGATCTAAACCACTAAAAGCTTTCACTGCATCTATGATAATATCTCATTAGTTTTATTTTGTAATAGAAAATTTATGACATTCTTTTCTCGATTCAATGTGCAAAATAGTGTTGGCGGGAGTACGGAAGTTTCACTGCACTGATGATATATGACCGCTAATACTCATTAGCGTACGAGGAAGCGCGCGGCGCCAGGGCAACGCTAGGTTTATCATCGGTATTACCGCTGCCTCAGCAGGCGGCTGAACTGGGCTCAGTTAATCAATTTAAAAGCCGTTTTGTTTTAACCATTAATTAAATTTCATTACATGGTTTATTATTAGTTGAAGAGTTATGTAAGGTTGTTCAACGTCGTATATGTAAAATGTGTATTCTAAATTGTAAATTTTTATTCATTATACCTTGCCGAATGTTGATTTCTTTTTGTTAGGAATATATGAGTCTGTCTGACATCTGTCAATGTCCGATCTGGTAGTTTGACGTTCATTTACGCAAATTCGATGTCTTTGTCCAGGTTTTAGTGGCAATGATCGAACGTATGCAATAATTACAGAGGGAATGCTACTATGTTTTTTCATAGGTCACATGCTAACTTTTGAGGATTGATCAAGAAAAAGTATTTTATATAACGTGTATCATTTCTTAAGCCTTGGGCTTAAGTCATTTTCGTACCAAATTTTCTAACTAATGGTGATAGAGCTTCTTGAAAACAAAATCCCTGCCACTTATTTGTTTGCGTATTTGAATTTTCTATATGTATGGATAGAATAGATGGCGCGAACTATCGAAAAAATAATAATTCTTATATTGTGCCACCTTGGTATAGGACGTAATAATCCGACTAGGCATACAAAACACTCAAGGCTCTAGATGCCGGTGACATTCAACAATACAACTACTTCGGCACCTTCAAGTGATGTTTCACTGTTGGACATGGCTCTCCTATCAGAATGAGAATTCTTTAGGCTATATAGTCAGCCACGCAAATCAAAGCGCGAATTGGTCAATGGATAGTTGTTGTAATAAAATTTTTGGCCAACCCTATTACCCACTGTACACGGAAGCTGTAATAATATGTGCGCGTCGTTAGTAACGAACGTCAAAATCGGTTCCCCGTGTGCGTCCATCGATGTGCAGCGCGCATAAACATGTTACATGCGTTGCAATTTTTTTGCACATCGACGGCTTATATCGTCTATGTAACGTCATGTTATGCGTAACGTGGCGTGACGTGGCGTGATGTGACGTGATGTGGCGTGACGTACCGTGACGTGATGCGATGTGATGTGATGATTTATTGCGATTGCGAGTGAGGGGTTGATTTACGAGTATTTATTTGTTTCACTTTTCCGTACGCGTTTTTAGGGCTTGATTTATTTATTCATTTAATAAAGTTTGTTAGGATGTGTAATAGACGGATTTTATTAATTTCTTGAAATTAATATGAAACAGAATGAATGGAAACGTAATTAATAAATGAAAACAAGTTAATGAACAATATTGGTGAGAAAGCTAGCTTATTTCGGTCTGTAACGTTTTTATGTTAAAACCGCTGAAATAATTTTCATGGCATTGGATACTTTTTTGTTCATATATAGTTTGTGAAAAAAAACCTTTGAAGGTTGTTCGAACCTGCATTTTATAACAAAAATGCCGTATCCTAGGTTCTACGTTCTCTGAAGGGTGAGCGGGATATTGATGAATGTTTTAAAACCGTTAAGAACTGTGAAACTTTAAAAGTAACATAATCACAAACTAATTAATTGTTCTGTTTCTTCCGTTGTCAAAAGCTTTTCTCTGTGTATTGTGTGAAAGGCGGAATTAAATGTTTTGAAGAAAATAGCAGTGTTGTGACATCTGACACGGGAATAGCTAGTTTTTGTACAATATTCTAGTTTTCAATAATAATGTGGGCTATATTTACACACATTTACTACATTGATTCGCTACTGTTCGTTGCGTACTACTGTTGGGCGTAGGTCCACTTCAGGTGAAAATGAATTTTTATTTTTTAAGCTGCCTACTGAAATGGTAGGCCGAGAAG
>DWME01008852.1:0-11367 GCA_018244795.1 Parelbella ahira ahira
GCTTTTTACGATCGAGGCAATTGCTTTCTGATTCACATTCTAACGTAATACCCGAAGGGGTAGGCAGAGGGGTGTACTACACCCCCACGTATCACCAGTTACGTTTAAGTCCCATGGAATAGGTGGTGAGCCTATTACCATACACCGTGCACTGATCCAGACTCCGTGTAACCACTAGAAATGCTAAATTAGAAAAATCCAATAGTACCCGACCCGGGATTTGAACCCAGGACCTCATGGTCGGTAGTCACACTTGCAACCGCTCGACCAGTCATATGTTATTAATTAAAAGTGGGAAATTTTATAACCGTAGCTGTAACTAACGTTCCCTTGAAAATTGCGTTAAAATTAAAAGATTCCATCTAATAAATAACACAATGTTACAAAATATCTATAAACTATACGCCAAATAAAGATTTCGACTTAGTACAGCTGGAACACTAACGATTTTTCATAACAACACTTTAAAAGTGTATCGAAAACTTCCTCGAATACGAATCTAAGATGAACGAATAGTTGTTGAACTACGAAACTCGGCAGCGATATTTTCCCATACAAAACTATCGTTTCCGTTCAATTTAAATATGTTTTATATCGTTCAGTCCGTTGAAAAGTAGGTTTTATAATATTTTCTGCGAATTCGAATTTCAAATAGCGAATTGTTTGACGTATTTGTTCTGAACGCTTTATTCTTGTGCCAATGTAAGTGATATGTTGAATTTGGAATTGTTTTATTTAAGAGGGAAAAGTAATATTTAACAATTTCGTTGGTTGAGTCATTTTTTAAGGGTTTGCTTGTAGACGCAATTGTGTAAGTAACAATCAATGCTTGTGTTGATGTTTTACGCTTTGTAGGATGTGAGAGGCATACATTCTCTTGTACACGAGGCGTTAAGGATTATTTCTTATGTGTCATCACTTATCTGTAGTAACTTATCTGTAGTTACTAACTTAAGCAACCTTATTAAGGTAAGCAATGCTGTCTGAACAGATAGAAAGAAGCACGGACTCTAATGGTGACCTTGAATATAAATTAACATCAGGTGACTCCTATGTATACTTACCTCAATAATACAAAAAAACTAATAATATAAATATGTATTTTTTTCGCATACATATTGCTTTAATATCATTTGAAATATTTAAGTACTAAAGCAAACGGAAAAAGCGACCGACAGCGCCATCTGTGTTTCATAAACGAAACAAATACAAATGTATGACTACGGCACTTATTAGAATGTCTTGTTAGAGTGCCGTCCGTACTAATTAGAAAAATGGGAAGTTAACAGAATGCCCGAAAATGTTACAGATAAAAAGTATGAAACAGAATGCATTTATGAATATGATTTACAAAGAACATGCAATGATGGTATGCAATTTAAGTGAAGTTTTATTATTAACTTCGGTATGTTTCATCTCATAGTATCTAATAAAAATATCTTGTCTCATAATAGTCAAAATGCTGGCCAGAACCATAAACCTAACCTATTTTACCTTTTTGATTATCTCGAAAATTATGCAATAATGAAATTTTATAAATAGTTAAATATTATAAAAAACTAATTAATGGTAAGGTATGTTTATTTAATGAATATAATGATTGTCGATTACAATATTGCCTACTCCCGTCCACTGCTGGACATAAGCCTCTCCAATGGCACGTAGAATGTCAATTTAATTGCCATCAAATGACATTTTTATTTAGCTCGTAATGGCATGTCAGTAAAAGTCGCTTTGATTAAGCAGCCATATAATGTATGTATATTATTATCCACTTAAGCCTGGACTTAAATCTCTCATAGCCTAAGTCGCTTAGAGCCCTAGTGCGAAGCGCGAAACGGAATCTCAATTCTAGGAACAGGACCTTTAGCCCTGCGTAACCTCGATTTACTATTTCAAGGAATATCTATTCCCGTTATTGCTAAAGTTGATACCTATAGGTACTCAGAAGTTGTTCACTTGCCAATGAACATATGTAGGTGCAACCCTTGAAATATTCCCATTGTGTATTAGTAGGAAAAGATTTTATCTGCTTACAACAACAACGACTTCAGCCTATCTCAATCCACTGCTGGACATAGGCCTCCCTCAAGGAGTGCCATCGCGACCTGTCCTGCGCTTGTTTGTCTTTACCTGCTTGAGTCCAAACAATTTTGATTTGATTGGTTGACAGTTCGATTGACTGACAATTACAGTCGAATGATAAAGCTTATGTTTAGAATTTGAATTGATGTCCCTACTCAAGTATACAAACGTATTCTCGACTGGAATAGCAATGGAGAATCAGTAACCCTAATAAATATCCGTTCTTAGTTGCTCCAAAAGGTACGTAAATATGTTCTAATTTTTATATGAGTACTTTTTACACCCAGCGGATTTCAAATGCAAATTCAAAAGTTTTTATTCATTATAAGGTATATAAATACACGTAATGAACGTATCTTATCCAACAGTGGAAGTATTTATATATTTATATATTCATCGGCTTTGATCGCCTCTTTTAGGCTTATGTAGGCCGGAAGAAAACAGCCGGTGGAAAATGACTCACGGCACTCTTTTTTTTAAAAAAAAAACCAGTCATACAAGTTATTATCATTGCTGTAAAGCTTGAGGAACATCCATTTGGATGAGTTCTATCATTCACATAAGAAGTCAGAAGCTTGAGTGCAGCATTTATAACGCCATATTGCCTGAGTTTTCTGATTAATGCTTCATGCTGAATGCAGTCAAATGCTTTGGACAAGTCACGAAAATCGCTTAGAGCGTCCCGTGAGTTCTCCCAAGCACCAACGACAATCTTAAAAAGTTTTACTCCCACGTCTGTTGTAGAGCGACCCTTAGTAAAACCGAATTGATTAATATGCAATAAATCGTTTTTCGTAAAGTGGTACAAAAGCTGATTTAAAATTATTTTCTCAAATTTCTTACTGCGTGCAGGTAACTAATACAAATATTGGTCTATAATTCATGGGGTCCGTAAAACTGACCGATTTAAATAAAGGAACCGCTTTACTATGCTTCACTAAATCAGGAAACAGATTATAGCTAGATGGGGCGCTATTACATCTATAATTTAATGAACGATTCTTACTTATATGCCCCACAGATCGGTAGTTTTCTTAATATCTATTGTTTTAAATACCTTAATATCTTTATCGTCAATTGGTCGGAATTCAAAGAAATAGTTACATTGGCTTACATTTTCTGTAAGCAATGATTCCGCGATTGCGGGAGAAGTTAGAAACGATTTTGTAACCGTAGTTGGAATATCAGCAAAGTACTTTTCAAAAGCTGCTGCTACGAGTTCATCATCTTGTACAAGGTTATGTTCGACAATTAGTTTGTGGACATGGTCATGGTTTTTGACCCTTCCCGTTTCAGCATTGATGACATTCCAAGTTGCTTTTATTTTATATTCGCTAAATCTTTTGGCTAAATTTTTCTGACATAAAATCAATTTTAAAAATCAAATCTCGCAAACCAAAATATTACCGTTTGTTCTTGTGCAAGCTTGGTACTTGTACAAGGTACGATAACCCTATGGACTGAGCTGGCAATAATTCACGTGAGAAAACGAACAGAATAGGTTCGTTAAGAGGCTCAAGGGCTCTCCACTTGGCATTGTGCAGATGTCAGGTCTTCCATGACAGGCTTCGAGTGGCCACCGCGCCAAAATGTTAATGAGACGTCGATCGTATATGGATATCTATGGATGGCCATTGATCAGACATGTATCGTGAAATTCTAATCCACACAAGCGCTTATGATTGTGACATTGAATAAGATGTCACTTGTCTGTTCGTATTGATAAGTAGATCTGAATTATATTGAAATTGAATGAATCAACATTCATAGTTGCCAATAGATATTATAGCCTAGTTATCGTAAATGCATTTCTTATAGAATTAATAGACATTGAAATGGTTATTTATAATTTTAACCTGTTCTTCGTTGCAGATTTATGAATTACAATAATGTAAGTGCGTGTTTTTCTACGCAAAATTTATTTCAAATAAGTATGTATTACACTTGCCGCTTTATTAGAGAATTTCATGAAAATTTACCTACATATTTAAATTACATATAGACTTAAATTAGTCTTCGCAGCGACCTTGCTGCGACAGATGGGACCTCTTGAAGGAGGTCCTCGAATAGCTCCGAAAATAGTCCGGGATATTTCGAAAACACATACGCTAGTCAAATTAGTACATAATTTGTAATATATTGAGACCTTACCCTGAAAGAATGTCCTTGGTTTCCAAACAGTATGCAGCACGCAATGTTCACATTGCCTTACCCAAGAACTGTCTGATATCGACCCTCATATCCACAATCTCTACGCGCCTTCTCAAAAACATTTTACGCATACGTAATTGCACACATCTTTATCGAGAACTTTTTATTCTCGACCGACAGCCTTAGAGAATAGTCTCGACTTCCTGTCCCGGTAACATTTCTATATTTTCGACATGTAACAGAGTTATTAGGAATAAGATTAATGTACCGTACTATTTGTTCTAAACATTTACCGCAAAATTGTTATTATTACATTTTGATACAAACACAATTCAGGTTTTAATATATTAGATTAAAACACTTAACACAATCGCAAATTTAAACAGGAAATGAAAAAATCGATTGCTGCGTCGCAAATTAAAACCAAACAACCTTGTTAATAAGCGATTCAGAGAGAGCCAGTATATCAAATTAAATATCAGACAACGTTGAACTTTAATCTTGACGCAGCGCTGCTCTGACACCATCATGATAGGAGCGAGCTAACCGAGTGCATAGCTAGAAACCCATCCGTTCAATTTGTTGAGATAAAAAATAAATTAAAATAAGCACCGGACGGAGCCCTGATGATATCGATACTGGTTCCGCACCCATTGTGCTCTCAGACATGGCAGTCTCTAATTGCGGCGTCTTTGTTATACGAAATGAGGTGTTAGCTCTTCTATTAAATAATAAGTGGTTCGATACCAGTGACGAATCGATCCGCCTGCCGTCAAAAACTAAATTGGTTGGCGCTGCGATCAATATATCGATCAGATTCGCTACGACTGGGACTGTTGGTTTGAATTTAAAATAATATTAAACATTTTCCGTTTCAGATAACATAGAACGAGAACACTGCGTATGGCCGAAAGATACACTGATAGTCCAACTAAGGCGTCGTCGTACGCTGTTTGGACGTCCCAGAATGCTTTGCACAAAAAGCTCAAGTCCAAGAAAATCTCTGAACCACAGCACTTGAGTACATCATCCTCTGAAAACGTAGTGGACCAAAATGTTAAGCAAAGTACGGAAAGTGTCAATGAAATTCCGAATTCTGAAATTCAAAATAGCGAGGATCGTTTTATAGCAGGTGAAGTTGATTCTGTAGTAACATTTGACGATAGCGATGAGAACGAGGAAGTCAGGAAAAACGTATGGAGCGACGTGGACGACGAACAATACATAGCCAATCTGATAAAACTTAGGACTTCAGATGAAGTGAATCGCGTTAAACGTGATACTAGTGATTATACGAGTGTTAGTGATTACAGTGAGGTTGTGAATAGAGTTAAGTTAGAATACGAGATGTGGGAGTTAGAACCCACGGACTTGACGGAGTGTGACTGTCTTGGACCACCTCCAGAATTCCTGTTGCCACCTCCCCCAAGGCCGCCATTTCTGCAAGCCGACTACTACTGCGGTGACGATCCCATTCCTGACTTGGAGACTTGTGACACGGAGCCAGTAAGTTCTTATCTATTCAATTCTATGAAACAAATGTATATTATCTCAAGTAGGTCACATTAGGTTCGTATGTTTTCTTACACATTTAACATTGTACAGATAATGTCGCTCGCAATTTTATAAGATCTACACTGACGTCAATTTCATTTACATAAGTTAAAACTGAGTTCTTAAAAATAACTTCAAAGATAATTTCAAATTTAACAATTTATTATCTGTTTAAATTAGTATTATTTGCAAGATACCTACACCTTGAATGTTTGTAACTGACTATGATTTATTTTTGAAATCCAATGATAAATAAAAGATGCCCTTAAAAGCATTTAGTCGTAGACACCCCACAAAAAACCTTTATTAACATTGATTTAAACGTGTTTATCTACTGTTTAATCATTGTAACTATTCCGTTGTCGATGATTAAGTGGGAACGCTCACAATATTTACACATTTCTTTTGTATTTGGAGACATTCAAACCCCACGGGAATGATAAATTAACGAGATACTCGTATATCTTATCGCTGGAAATGCTACGAAATTTTGTTCTAAAAATGGTAATGAATAAACAACTCGAAAGGGCCTTATCTGTCTTTGTAAATATTTGACATATGCGTACCCTAATGAAGCCGTGGCAACTACAATAAGAATTATCTTTACATCTCCAACTTTTTACGATCCTGAACTTTATAAAGCAGCTCTTGCGTTTAT
Source organism: Parelbella ahira ahira (assembly GCA_018244795.1). Taxonomy (NCBI): domain Eukaryota; kingdom Metazoa; phylum Arthropoda; class Insecta; order Lepidoptera; family Hesperiidae; genus Parelbella; species Parelbella ahira. The sequence continues at coordinate 6,449 of DWME01008852.1, forward strand.
GTGTGTTTGTTCATTTTCCAGTAATTTTGTAACCGGTAAGTAACGGTTTATAGCTTAAATTCCGTAAGTAAGTGAAATACAAACATTGATAAGTGTAGAGCTTTCTCTTTGCGTTTCTCGTTATTTCTCGCTAAGGACGCTGGAATCGTGAAATATACCTTAGTAACTGTAATTTTTTTGAGATTGGTATTCGGAAATCCATTAGTCATCATGCTTTTAGTGTTGTCTGTTTCTCACAATCGGCCACTCTATGTCGGAGTGTAGCCTCCATTGTTCTTAGAGTCCCGCGAAATATAACAGTTGCATAGGTTTTACTACAAACTATACGATTATGAGTCATATTTTCAACCAACGCCAGCTTTTCTAATGACAAGTTAGACATTACTGTTCATTATTACTGGTGAATATTTCTGGACTCTCTAGTCTCATTGGACCTCGACATTTTAAACAAGAATTTAATACGTCTAGTATAATATTAAGAGAACCATAAAAGTTGCAACTTACGCTATTTTAGCCTCAAAAGTTAGAAGACTGATGTGAGCAGATATGTTACAGGAGACATAAACATAAGTGCCAGGACCGAACAGACAACCTGTTGTCATATATAAGTATATAACAGACATTTTCTTTTTCATCATCATCACAAATCCTCGAACCGTTCCACAGTTGCATATTATGAATTTTCTATCCGAGTAAGGTCTTTGTCTAAAACACTTTTTCTTCAAACCTTCAAAATGTAGCCGGTAACCTGGGAGAGATACCGTGTTGTGTGGTATTTGTACTGCAGACCCAGTAGGCCATAATGATTTAGTGTACATTGATGAATTTTACACGCTTTAGAAAACAATATGGATAACTGTAATTTGTGCCGGTTTCCTCACGATGTTCTCCTTCACCGTTCCCTTCACATTTACGTTTGCGTCATCTGCGGTGTCATGAGTATCATAAAACGTCATTGGCAGTTCTTTATTTAATTTCCATATAGTTTATTCGATTTCGAGGTTACGACCTTACAATATTGTATGTCGGGATGTTAGTCACCTCAACACAGTAACAGCAATTAAGTAATGAGCCAGCATTCCATGCAAGTACTATGAATAGCACAACGAAACAACTTTACAGGCAGACAATAGCCATTATTAATGTAGATATTGTTGCAATAATAAAGGTATTAGGCACTGGCACGAGTAACTACCGAGAAGCGAAACTCATTTATAGCACACAAATCGCAGGATTGTCGTTTTCTAGAATGTTCCTGCCATACATTTTTAATAGCATAATTTAGTGTCAATTGGTTAATTTATTTTGCAATAATATTTAATGTATACAAAGAGTTTTCAATCAATTTACGACTTACCTGAGATAAATATAACCTCAACATGTTTATATCAGATATCTATGAAAGCAATTGCAAGTCAAAATTTACGTGAACGCACCCTACTAAATAAGAAAACCTTTGTTTATTACTTGCAACTTAAGTACCTAACATCTTAAAGTAAAATATGTATGTGATAATATGCATACTTGTACAGCACACGAAAATCGTATGGAACTCTACTATTTTATAATTGTCGGTAAATCATCGCTTACTCTCTTGTAGTGAAACAGTGTTTGAAATGTGTATATACCTATATTGTTGCAATAATAGAGACATTAAGGCGAATAGAGTTGTAGTATTACAAAATCGATTCGTTGTTTCGTGTTACGTAAATGGTATTGATTTAATTGAAATATTTTTGGTTTTGTAAGCTTGAGTCATAGCGGGCGCCGAGGAAATGTTAAAGTACCGGCTTCGCCAAAAGTTCAATCAGCTGTTTAAAGTTGTATCATACCAAATATAATACCGTTTTAACTATAACTTAAATGGTAGTAAGAAACTTTTATCGCTATTTTCACTAAATGTCGGCATTGAAAAAATTTTTGTTGACTCACTCATACCCGCGATCTCGTCCGTGTTGCAATAATTGGAACGTCGCTATTGATGCAAAATTATTACAATATTTTCATTGAATGTAAAATTATTGAAGTTTTAAAAAACTACCATTTTTAGCGACTTTTTAATATATGTATCCGCCTCTGTATATAAAATACAATGTAGAAATAGAAAAACTTATTCCATCGATATAGTTACATATTATACATACAAAAACAACTAAGACATAAGTAACACGATGGAAAGGGCACGCACTCAGTCTTTGCCGTGGGTGGCCAAGCGTATCCCACCACTACTGATTTTCACCCACGGCCCTCTTTTACTTTTCTCTTGTTTTTCGGCGAAGGTGACAATATACACATGACATAAAAGATGTATGTACTCGTTATTTTGTTCAAAATTATTACTTGAATGCACAAGTAAATGTTTACTTGAAATGTGTCCGCGACTCCGCTGTGAACGAGTAGCGCCAAAATAAAACGAATCTCCATAAAACAAACAATTTATATTTAATGACTTCTAAAACTAAAAACATAGTAAAAGAAACCTTTCAAATTTGCTAGCACTGTAGTTACTACATAACTTGTGTGTATGTATGTACAATGTTATGTAAGTACATACAAACATGCATATCTTCGCGCCAAGTGCTTTATAGGGTAGGCAATGGGCACGGAGTGCCAAATATCCTTATCCTTGCGTACTTGTCGTGCTTCTTCCACATTCATGAATCTCTTCGTACATGTTATGTATGTATAGATATACCTAGATATATTACCTAACCTGCCAACATCATGAATATAAAAGTGAACTCATATAATCTCGAAAGTTTGTGTTTTAATTTTATTATATTCGCTATTTCGTTCGTTACTTAGCCTTAGTTTACTTAAACTGGGATAAAACAGTGGTGCTATACAGGAAAAAGACTCTGTATTTAACCAATGTTCAGATATTAAACGACGTGTTAGGTAATCAACGGTTAAGTTAATTGCGACGGCCTCAAATGCAAGTTATGCGTGGTGAAACCACGTTTTACTGTTTGTTCCGGTTATGATAGTGTCTCCGTTGTAATTTATTTTAAAATGGTGTAAATCACATAATATCACGCTCGTATTCCCCAAATAGGTAGACAGAGGAGTGTAGTATACTCGATTCTTAATATATTAGTATATACAAAAATACGGACGCCTCATATCTGCTGATAAGAGAACTGATGACTAAGTAAGTATACCTATACTACGAATCAAAATATTTCTATACCTACTGAATTTTTAGATTAATAAATAGTCATATTAACATTCGTCTAACAGAAGTTAGCGTTTCTAAAAGACCTCAAGTGGAGATCCATTAAATCGGTTTGCGTTTTACAATTATTAACATTTTAACCATTTTTTTAAATATCGGATAATAGTTATATGAAATATATGTGAATTAAATTCAAGGTATTATTAATATTCCTACCAAAATAAATCGTCTACCAATCTTTTACATTCTATTGGTAATATAATATAATTTACTATCAAATGTTAAAGATAAAATATTTTGCAGCTTAGCTTTATAAATTTTATCGACATTTAACATAGTATTATTTATAGATTATTAATCAACATTTAACATTGTATTATTTATAGAATATTTATCGACTTTTAACATTGTATTATTTATAGAATGTTTATCGACATTTAGCATATTATAGACATTTAACATCGTAGTATTTATAGTACATAAAAATTAAAGAATAGGTAAAGATCAAATTATTAACGACTAGCTCCTGACGTCTAGCAAAAAGATCACCATAAATTTTAACACATTTAAAAGCTACCCACCTCAAACCGGCATTCCTGTGGCATACAATACTTAGTTGGTATAATTAAGACATAAACTGACAAAGGCTCGGCACACGGACAGAAGAATAATTTTATATCTTAATAGATATTTTATATCTTTTACGAACACAAAATATCTTATATTAAAATAAATTTTTAAAAGAAGGCGTAATAAATAGTGCCCCATTATCGTAACATAGGGATAATATTGAGAGAATAATGTAGGGAAATAAAAATACGCTTTTAAAAGCTTATTTGTAGCACTGTGATAAACTGACGTTTTGAAAATAATTAATACTTCTTGTTTATTCTGACCTCTACTAATAATAATTTTGTTTTCATACTTCAGTTATCTTGTATTATACATGCAGAGGTGTAATAAAATCGTTATAGCACAAACAAAATTCATTTAAACGAAACCAACCAAAACACGCAAAAGGAATTAAACTGCTACACAAACTTAAGACAAGGAAACGAACAAGTTAAAATTGAAGGAAGTGGGTTTTAAACGAAAATTGCTTAAATTAATTTCGCCGTGTGCCGTCGCCCTAACAAGGTGTATGATTAAGACGTCTTAACAAGATCAAGAGGCGACGGTACACGTCACAGTAGGTGTTCCAACAGGTTAGCTGGCCACACTTCGCGGAACCGGCCGGTGGTCCTATTAAGTTTTGAGGACTTTGGAACTTTGACTCAGCTTTTAGAACTTACGGCGTGTTATGTTTTAATGAAATATATGTAACTGTTTAAAGTTATTGGTTATCCTTTTTTCATTTATTGATAATAGTTAAATCTGTTACTTCTTTAGTACATAAACAGAAAAAAATCGTACATGAAATTCTGTTGGCGTAGATAAAAAATTGAAAATAGTTAAAATATGCAATCAACTAGATATGGTCATTATAATGCTATTTTCGTTTATTTATTTTTCCCTACTTTACATTGAAAAAATGGCTTGCAAGTCCATTATGGACTTAAATATACTGTTAGATACAAACGGTATTAGATAGAAAAGGCGTGGCCTGAGTGACGTCAGAGGTGGCGAGATCGAGAAGTGATCACGTGATCATAGCTCAGTGCAGGGCTTGTGAAGGTAGTGAAATATCATTTAAAGACCGGGTGGTGGTATCCCCATATAAGAGACCACACAACCAGTACTGGGC
>DWME01008853.1:0-11367 GCA_018244795.1 Parelbella ahira ahira
GAGTTGGATTTTTCTAATTTAGAATTTCTAGTAGTGACTCGGAGTCTGGAATTGTGCCCGGTGCATGGCAATAGGTTGATAGCGTGGAGGATTGTTAATATTGAAGTAATAATGATGTAAACAGTATAGCCAAAACAATTAAAAATATATTAAATCAAAGAAAATATTTTATCTTAGAGTCGCAGTTTTTTCCTAATAGTTTTTTTATATATCGAATAACAAGATTCCGTTACCATGACTCCTAGTGACATGAACAACTATACTTTTTAAGAATTCACATGCCAGATGCAATCAAAAACTAAAAGACTTAGTAAAACTAATATAAAAAATAACAGTTTCTCCACAGGTTCACCACCTATTCCATGGAACTTAAACGTAACTGGTGAAACGTGGGAGTGTACTACACTCCTCCTCCGGGGATTACAAGCGTGATGTTACGTTTATAATATTTCACACTAGGTAGAGTGTGTGCTATGATACCCAAGCAGCTTATTAACTACGCATATTATATGAATTTATGTATACTTACTGTGTCCGATGTGTGGCAATAGGCTCTCCATCTATTCCATTGTGGGACGTAAACAAAACTGGTGATACATAGACTCCCACTCACTCATACTACACTTCTCTGTCTACGCTTTCGGTGATAATAGGCATGATGTTACGAGTTTGTTTTTTCAAAAATGTACAAAAAAAAGTTCTTCTCAACGCATGAATATTTGTCCCGGGGAGAGGGAGTATTTATCTATTTATCTATACATATCTGTATCAGTATCAATGTATTAAGATAAAACGAGGAAAGAAAACAAAATGAAAGTGAATAGAATACACTAGGTATGTTAATAATAATTTGGGCAAAAAACTAAACGTAGCTAGTTAACTTTTTTAAAACATCTCTGATCCATCAGACTAGCTAATCTCCGTGCCAGCACTTAGAAGCATAGAAGCCTGAAGGGAGCTATAGACTTCTGCCCCTCTTCTGCAGGTAGGGGTGTGGGTGCAGGGTGAAGGCAGAGCCTGTCTTTGTCTTCGTCCATCGTTAACTTTACCACTTGTTATTTTTAGTAATTCTGCACGATGTCAATGTCCTTTGCCATAATAAAGTTCCACGAAACGAGTTTGAACATTTAGGATATTTAAATGCTACCTGAAATCCCAAAATCCTCACAACCCACACGTCCAGGACGCTAAAACCATAATAATATTGATAAACGAGGACCAGTTTTTACAATCCAAGTTAAGAATATTGTCTCATCTAATTTTATTTGACAACATGATGTACTTAATCATTAAAAATACAACTCACTATTGCATACAAAAATTGACATTTTTTGATGACTTGCAATTTACATAGCAGACGGGATGTTTTTAACTATCACATGAATAACTATTATTGTTTTAATAAACTAACGGAAAAATATTTGCCACAAATGATTACATATATCAACAACACAACAGACGTAATAGGATGAGTTTAACCTTATTTATCTATTAAAATTATGTTTTTTCCTACAGTAAAATCAGAAGTACATATATGTGCAAAATATTAGAATAAGAAATAAATACATCGGGTCAATAGGGAAATAGATGTTTGGCACTCGAAGCTCTCTACTTACCCTGTAAGGGATCTTTTATTGTTCCCCTGTTGGAAACTAGTCTCCGCACAGAACGGGAAGAATTAAGGTCATAGTCGGTCACGCTGGCCAGTGTAGATTAGCAGACTTCACACACGTTACAGTATTTAATAGGTACTAGATAAAATAAGTTATACCATCTATTCATGTGTACATATTTTGATATCATACATAATTATAGCTATCAATACGCAACATATAATATAATACGATATTAATAAATAATTATTTGTAATCAGCGTGTCACAGGTCGTGTTTATAAACAAATTCGTCTATACAACATTACCATTACTCCATCATGTATTGACCACGTGCGCTGTGTTAAGTATTATCTTTTTCTCATTCATATTTCATCATTTTTCTTATCGTCGATCACATTTCATAGCCAATGTCCACTCAACGACCTCACACAATGTCAAGTAAGCAGGCCAATTCTATACTTACGAGTACATTGTCGGCGTCTTGTGAGATATGAACCTAATAATTAGGTAGATATCTAATCTATTAACCATATGTCTGTGAATTTCATATTACTATATCTGATACGAGTATAATGTGTTTATTGACAGCAAATTACCTAAAGACTCCGAAACCTGCGTGCGCGTATGAAGAGAATGTTCATTCTAGTAAAAGTGTAAGTAAGTACAGTAGGACAAAGATACTGGGCAATCTATATACATACTCTACCTATCCCGTAAGGCACATGGCGACATGACAAAAAAAAATAGCTTTATTGAATGCCAACTTAACGGAACACTTCATTTACAATTGACACAAACATTTTTATTCCATAACGCTGAGTGTATATAGAGCTGTTAATGAGGGCTTTTATAATGATGTAAAAATGTACTTAAATATTGAACGACACATTAAGTTTAAATTAATAAAAGCTGATACAACTGCTTAAATTACATAATTGTATATAATCTAACATATGACTAATAGTGTTTGTATAAATAACTGCTATATTTAAACATATTGCATTATTTCACCAGGCACTACATTAAACTTTATCGTCTTCCGGTTTCACAGCGACAATCACGGAATCTAGCTAAGATCCGCCAATATTTCTCGAGATAATTTACCTATAAGGCAATATGTCAATGATTCCAAATTAGATTGGCAATCGACATCCAAACCAAACTGGACTTGACCTCGTGGAATCAGGAAATCTGATTCTGTAATTAGTGACCTGCGATAAATGGTCAAAGATTAATGGCAGACGTAATTAATGGTAAATATTTTATACCACACATATTATGAAAGGAAGTTTGCGGTTAGTCGATAAGCCGCAGTATGTTCGAACTGTCAATAACAACTGTCAGTTTGACAGTACGAATCGATTTAGATAGTATTTTGTGATCGTTTGTTAATTGATACTAACTAATTATATGAGTGCGAATATGTCTTGATAATTATTAATACTAAGAACAATATAAATTATCCCTTATCCCGTGTGTGCATGTATGAACAGAGAGAAGAATATAAAAGGACGTCAGGTCTGTCAGGATAGAGATCCATATTCATAGCTCGGTGCTCTCTTCTTAACCCGTGAGGGAGTAGGTGCTGTGTTATTTTTACTAAAACTTTGTAGTTTATATTTATCACACAAATTCCATGCTCCCTCCTACCAGAGGTATTGTTGGAATAAATTTACCAACCAGAATATGCACAAAGCAGTAATTCATTCAATTTAATTAATTTAATAATTATGATATAGAACACATGCGGAACGATGCGAGCAAGTGTTTTTGGTGTGAATGACTTTTAACTAGCAGGCAGTCACATTATGCGATGCAAAATATTTTTTCTTGAACTTAATTCTTGACAGCCTTGGACTTTATTGTTTTGGCAAACAAAAAAGTATATCGAGATATTTCGCATAGTCAAGCATATGTAATTACCGTAACGGAAAAATCGTAGGTACATATACATATTATGTACAGTGTAACATTTTATGTAAACTAATTTTATATACGTATATCTTTTAACGAATTAAGAAAGATGTTTCTTAGACAGATCTACGAGTATATCATACCTCTCCGGGAGTACCGCTACCGGCTCATCCAACGTTTTAGATGCGTTGGGCAAAAACGATTGTGTAAATCGAACCATAGAAACCCGCCACGGGTTGCTTGATGTTGATAAGACCTCATTATTTCATGAGTGTTGCAATGGAGGAAGGTTAACACGGGCATCAGGTAACAAAGTTATAGAGGACGAAGAAATTGATAGAAAAACTTCTCCCTAAACGTAAACGTTTTTTATTTGAACCTTTTACATCTTATTCATTCTCGGTTCATGGACTACATGTGTACAAGAATGAAAAGCAATGGCATGTAAATAAAAAATGCAGTATATTATATTATGCAGAACTGTCTTTTTCTCCATATTACATACTCTAATAATTATCACGCCCTTTTTCTTAATAAGATATCCTTAAGTAGTTAGAGATCAAAGTACCTACTTGTAATCACAGTCGATCAGAGTCGTATGAATATGATACGATCGTAAAATAAACCAGTTAGTTTCTTGCTTGTTCTTATAATTAATGTCTTTTGAATGTTGTATGTTAAGTGGAAATACCTTAACAGTATCAGCTCCATAATGTTTTTATGCTCACGATCATTGTACCTTTTTGGTTTTTTAATTAATATCGAAAATTGCATCTTTGTTTTGGTATCGCAAAGATGATAAGATGATATGATTTAAGTATAAATTTTGGTTCTAAAAATTGCATCGGCTTTTGGTATTTAAATTACTTACATGTTTTTGTTTTCCCCGAAGCGAAATATTTTAAATGTAATGAATGATATTAAAAAGGCGTGCATTAAATAAGTTGCGTTTTTTTCCACACTTATTTCAAATGAAATTATTATTTACGTAAGAAAACATAACATTAGACCTGTAATCCCCGAAAGGGTAGGCAGAAGAATACGGTCCCAGATTTCCCCAGTTACGTTTTACACGTCAGTTACAGTTTACGTCACACAATGGAATGGTGAGCCTATTGCCATACACCGAGCACTGATTCGGACCTCCAATGACTACCGAAAATGTCTACTAGAAAATCTAAGTTAGACAAATCCAATAGTACCCAATCCGGAATTTGAACCTCTTAATCATCAGGGACGCTTGAAACCACTCGACCAACGAGGCAGTAAATTATTATTTATTTTTACATCAATGTTTCGGGCCGTAGCTAAAAAAAATTTGCATTTATTCTCGTAATTTTTTGTGCACATAAGTACATATAATTCATAATACAAAAAAATACTGAAGCAAAAAACCTCATTAAATATTCATCGTTAAATAATGAAAAAACTCGCATTTAAGAGTTCAAAATACTCACAAGTGCTATTTTGTATTTTTTGCTTTTGATTGAAATACACAGACGGGGCCAACACTACATGGTCTGAATTTTTCGGTCCCAGTGCGAGTCGCGTCATAAGCAATCCATCATGCAATGAAAAGCCGTTAGCCACGACCGCTAGGTATCAAGGTCAGCTCAACCGAGACGATCCTATGGCACCACATTACGGGACATAATGAAGAGGGATATAAAAAGAGGTATGTACACAATAACATTCCAGAATGTTCTTTATGATGATGTATGATTTGCTTTTTCATTGGATAATACATACTAAACAAAAACTTATAAATACATTATAAGCTTAATTAATTATCAGATTGTGTGCAAATTATAAATAATTTGTAGAAAAACATTTCGTTTAATAATTAATCATCATATTATATAAAGACGTGTTTAAGTGAATTATTTGGATTTTCCATCACGAAGTGCCATAGAACTCATTATTCTATATTTAAAATAACATATTTACGTATAAATCTATATTGGGACTATGTGTTTGACTTGTGTTTGTTTGCGTGGAACTACAGGAAATCCTCTTGAGTGGTAATAAGTGTAGAAATATATATTTTTTAATATTTATAAATTGTCTTATTTTTGTTTATTACAACGTTTAAACCGTTCCTTTTAATAATACATACATAGATACATTAATATACATAGTTGAATACATTAAATATACATACTTAGTTGTTTGTAAAGTATGCCTACTAATTATATTTTTGTTTATTCTAAGCGTAGGAATGTACCGGAATGACAAATGACTTGTTATTAATCGGGTTTGTAAGTAATTAATAACCAGCTATAGGATTATTTTGATGATTAAATTATAAATAAACAGTTATTACTTGACCCTGGGATCGAACACACGATTTTTCGATCAGCCGTCGCGCTTGCAAAGAGTCGCCAATCCAAGCAGCCAATATATCATACTATAATTCATATAATTTGATATTAACAAGGAATTGGTATTAACAATTAGATATAAATATGAATTTATGTGTTTATTATTACTAGAGATATATTTTTAAACTTCGGTTGCTGAGCGAATTATTTTTATTTAATAATTTTATATTGGCAGGCCGCGGTTAGGCGCGCCCTGTCCTGGTACGGCTAATACTCCGGCCGTCGATGAGCAGCAGTGTAGGCAATCCAAGAAATTGTGTCCTGCGCTACACAACATGCATGCACAGCGAAGAGATTATGGGAAAAGACCCCTCAGGAGAGGCCTGTGTCCAGTTGTGGTCTTAAACAGGCTGATGATAGTAATGATGAATTTAATTTTAGGATTCCTTTGCATTATTAACGCAAAATAAGGATTAATTGGTCAAAAGAGGAGAAAGGGTGAATGATGATGAAAATTATTATTTTTCATCAGAATGCTTTATTGACTTTCTTCGCACTGAAGTTCGAAACATCTGGAACTTAATCATATATTTCGAATTTACTTAGTGCTTCGGAACTGGTTTTGGAATCGATTGAGTCCAACGAAGTACCTACACTCGTACAACAGGTACACGGTTTTTTTCAAAAAAATTCTTTTTGCTCGCTCGAATGCAAGTTTGGGAACATTCACTGGTAGCCGGCCAGGTTTTTGAACAAATAATCGAGAAGTTACCAATTTTAAACCGGCGGAGAACAAACTGGATAATACTGGTAAGTTATTTTGAAGGGTGGTATATTTTTATCCTTATTTTTATTTATTTATTTACATTTAGCACCAATAAGGAAATCACTATGTAGGATAATATTGATTTCCTTATTGGTGCAACGTGGGTGTGCATTACACTCCTCTGCCTACCTTATCGGGGATTATGCACTAGACGTTACCTTTGTTACCATGTAGTGTAAGCATGAACAAACGAAAAAATTAAATAATGTAAACGTGACCTTAATTATAGGCGCATAACACATGTGAGGAGAAACATAAATAAATACGTTAACTTTAAATGATCAAGCGATGTTTTAGATAAATAGGTACGTTATGTCTGTATGTCCTATTACTATCATTGTCATCACCAAACTTTTAATCATTGCTCGGTTCTACAGCAATATTTTTTATAATTCAGTTGTAATACATAGATATATGGCACAGAATGGGCTACATGACCAGAGGATGCTCGAAATGCGCCTATCGAGTAATGAAAATATCAGAACCCTGTTAGATCTGTAAGAATACAGATGTTTGGCATTCGCTATTCTGTGCCTATCCGGTAAGAAACCTGACGTGATGATATAAGAATAGTAATAATCTACATCTCTACTACCACTCAATTAGTATTCTTTAAAAACATCAGTCATATAATAATATTCATGTTTTAGCAATGTACAAAAATATAAAGTTTATAAACGCGTCATAAGTGTAGATAGCTTGGACCCTTGAGAGTTGTGCAGCAACAATTAGGAATGCACTTTACGATCTGGCAACACTGATTATGTTGGTAGATACAATAGCCTAATTCCGCCCGATAGGTCGATAGACTGATTGGACTTTGAATGGTTAGGAGCACCGATAATATCATCAACGAGACACATGTCAGCTCTGGAAAAATTTCGTGTAAATATACATAGTTCACCATATCTGTCTTTTGTTTTTTGTTGTGTGCCATCCCGGACTTGGGCAGCTGGGTAGACTACGGTTTTATACCATCTCATTCTAAAAGCTCTGTGTCCAGTAGATGAATGCTAATAGGGTTGACGACGACGAGTGGAATATTCAAGTTGTGTATCTAAAAGATAAATAAAAATACAAATATTATAGATTATTAAGACTGAGGGAAACTTAATTTTACTAACTGTATAAGATTTGACTGCCTCAATGATTGAGTGGTTGCAAGCGCGATTGCCGATCGGGAGATCCTGGGTTTAAATTCCGGGTCGGGTCCTACTGGATTTTTCTAACTTAGAATTTTTAGTATTGACTCGGAGTCTGGATCTGTGCCCGGTGTATGGTAATAGTCTCACCACCTATTCCATGGGACGTAAACGTAATTGGTGAAATATGGGAGTGTCCTCCCACTCCTCTGCCTACCCCTTCGGGGATTATAAGCGTGATGTTACTTTTTCTATAAGATAAACTCACTATACAGCAAGCAGTTAAATAGACAATAAATTTTAACCATAATGACAACTATGAGTATATCTACTATTTGCAAATATGAAATCTCGGAGAAAACTTACCGTCGCGATGTGAGATGTGACCTACATACGGGACGACTGTAGTGAACGCAACCGTCATTTTAATATCATCAATATTTTCTGTGCAACATGCATGCTCCTATGTGAACGTACATCGTTCCTAACAGGAAAATATGTATAAACTCTCTCTCTCTCAACGCGGTCCTTCATTACTGAAGACTGTGATATTCGTGATCCCCCTTGAAAGCAGCAAGTAACATTCTCATCAGGAATAACGATCAGGTTTTGTAAACTGCTTAAGACTATTTCTATTAGATTTTTTTTATGTTATTTATGTAGGTACACACATTAAAGACAATGAAATATATATGTATGAGATTGATTATGCAAGAGAACTATTATTATTATTAATTTTGTTTCTATTGCAAAAAAAAAGAAATTTGATCGTGGAAAGGACGATACACATGATACAGCACGCAGATATCAAGTGATCGCGCACGGGTTGTATATAACATAAGACACGTGTTCGAACACGGAATAATTGTTATCTACACCGTTTTTATAACAAACAACACAAGTGGCGATAACAAATGTTTGGGCACACCGCTGCATCGAATAGTTTAAATTATTATTTTATCACCAGATCCCTTAAGGGGTACACAGAGAACGTCCTTCTACATTTATCACGCTTCGTGCACACGTTCCGGTTTTGGCGAATTTTGATTTCCCTATGACCCAGTATCTAACCACCTTTCAAATACTTTTGAAATTCCGTTTTAGATTTAAATCTAGACAGCAGATGAAATTATGTAACTTCCTAGCAAAGTGAACGTCTTTTTGTACAGCTGATTGTCGGTATAATGAACTACGTGCAACAATCTATATAATATGTATTATTAATACATGAAGCAAAATTTTTGTACCCCTTTTTACGAAAATTGCGGGGACAGACGAGTACGAAATTTGGCACATTTATAGTTTTTAATATAGCAAAGGACAATTTTATAATTACGTTCTCTTTGTCAATGTCAGACATGAGACGTCAATAAGACGTCAATAATAATGTTGTCAGTGACAAAGAAGAAAGAACTAAAGCGTAGTCTTTGACATTAGAACATAGACAACGCTCAAACTGATTTTTTTTTTATTTACGATGGAATTTCGATCGCTACTGGGCCCTTAATTTTTCTAATTGCCGAACAATTTTATAATTTTAATCATAATCACCTCTGTCGACATCAAATATTTTTAAAACATGAGGCAAACGATAAACTCGCTGATGTACCAAGTGAAATATGATTAACGTTTCTTGTAGGATTTTATATTAAAATATTAAATAAAATAAATAAATAAGTAACAAATTCCCAAGAAGCTAATTAGTAATCATTTTTCATGTAATTCCAATAGGCGAATGTCAATAAATAAAAATTGTATAAAGTAATTTATAACAATATATGACAATTTGCGTCACGATGCAATAAATCTTTTAGGCTTATAACTTTAAATTTTGCATTTTAACTTTTCTACTGTATTTAAAATTTTTATCTTAAATTTGTATTTTAACAATCTTATTTTCGATTGGCTCATATTTGCTTAAATGAAAATTTTACTAACATTATTATTAACCAATAACTTTACTATTTAATTAATAATATTCGATCCTCTCCGTTTACTATAAAATTCGTATTACTATTACCAAAATTAACAAATACTTAGTCCTCAAGCTGTACCAGAGATTATTTATTAAGTTTTTTTTTATTTTTACCTTTATGAATCCATGGACTATTATTCAACAGCCCTTTCCATGGAGTGTGGACTGTGGGTACTTCCAGTTATATCGTGTACTATCAGAGGCCAAACACCTCTCCGTCGAGAAGGAAAGTTGGACTCACTCTATTTGTTCTGTGTGCCTGTCACTTTCACGTTGCTATTTATGGTGGCTTTAAACACTATTGTTTTATATCTAACTCTAGAGGAGTTGTTCATTATTAACGTAAGCTCTGTATGGTTTTCATCGATGGAAGTTATTGAAAATAGACAGGTACAGGAAAGCATTGTTATATCAGACAGCATAACGATCATTATTATAATTAATATTTTATCTATCTGTTGAGCGTCTGTTTTTAAACCTATCGTTTAAACCACCATGCCGTCCTAGTGGGTTAAGATAACTTATTGATAACAACCGAAACTGTTTCATTATATGTGGAAAAAACTTAAGTTTTTATTTCAAATTTACGATTCAGTTATCGGTGAAAAGCGTAAAATTGCTTTAAATAAATTTAACGCTTGCTTATGTAAATAATTCAGCATTAAATGGAAACGGATCTTGTGAAAAAAAATCAATAGACTATTAGCACACTTAATAAGTTTATCATAAGACTAACGGTATTGTTCCTACACTGTGCTTGACCACAATTGCAGACGATGGTTTACTTCTTTACATTCTGAGATAAGACCCGTAACCACCGGTGGAACGATAAAAGAGGTGATGATGAGGATTGTTACTGGCAAAATTTAAATAAGGAAGTTTATTTTTTACCCTCATTGGTATAACTTATCCCGAAAAAACCTCGCATATGGATTTCATAATAAAAATATTCAGCACAAATCTAATCCTTTCATATATACATATGTACGTCCATACGTACTCTTGATCTTTCCGCAACGAAACAGGCTATGGTTGTCAGCTGGTGGTATTGTGGTCCTATTCAAGGTACATATAGATTAATAACTATTTCACATGCTTCGGACGAGAAATGCGTTGCAATTTTAGTAGTGTTTTTGAATTATTTCCTTCTTAATTACTATGAGACTAATACCTCCACGTATTCTTTTAAGTTCCATCACCTACTAAGTAGTAGTTGGAGATGTTTTTGAGGCAGGTGAAGTTATGAACAAGTCATAAACTACAAACGTGACATTTTTTATTTTTCAAAATGCTAAACGACTTTAAACCTATAAAGTACATTTATTTAATGCAGTCGTGACCATTGTTTTTATTTATCAGAATTGTATTTGCTAGAAGTGTATAAATGCACGACATCATAAAATTATTTCAATACGATGAATTTTTAAAACATTTATTTTCGAACCTTTATCATTTCGCTGACGGAACGCGGGTCTAACAGGAGACCCAACCAGAGGCTTGTAATATATAGTCAATTGTTAACGAAGTGTGTATGTGTAATATCTGTAATATTACTTTAGTAAATATGCTTAAGA
>DWME01008854.1:0-11367 GCA_018244795.1 Parelbella ahira ahira
TATGAAAAATAATTGTACCAAGTTTCGTTAAAATCCGTCGAGTAGTTTTTGTTTCTATAACGGTTATACAGACAGAAAAACAGACAGATAAAAATTTTACTGATTGTATTTTTGGCATCAGTATCGATCCCTAATCACCCCCTGATAGTTATTTTGGAAATATATTTATGGTACAGAATTGACCTTTCTACAGATTTATTATAAGTATAGATTATTGTATTTACCATAAGAACTATAATTAACAATTATGTATGTAAGTTAAGAGAATAGATAATAACAGTTTCTTTAGCATAAAGTAATGGTTATTTATAATACAAGAAAAGTTTGTACTAGGAAACAACAAAAACATGCCACATTTTTTTATATAAATTATGAAAGCAGAACTTAGAATTCCTATTTTCTACTACTACGATACTAAGAAAGATATCTTTCTTTGACTAGAATTATAAAAGTGAATATTGTTTATTTGTTCAAGGTTTTCGCAATGTACTCCACAGAAGTATAACCGTAACTATAATAATAGAAAAGATTTAAAGGTCCATTCTACTTATTATGCAAAATGGTTATTAACATTTATTAGGGTATGAATTTATGAAGTGGAAAAGATAAATTTAACATGATTTGCAAAATACGCTACAAAAAGCTTAAAAAACCCTAATGTATCCGAACTGAACAATTTTCTTGCTTCAGCGGGAAAGCCAAAATATAATACAAGAAAATTTCAATCGTCCTACTCATCAATAAAGCAGATATTTGGTCGACAGCTAACGAATCCTTTGCTTATACTCAAAATCCATTTAATTGAGTCTATGTTTTTCATTTATTTCAATTAGCAAATTTTAAAACGACTGCCGAAAATAATTTAGAACTTGTTGTTATAGGAAAAGTTTGTTTTAATTGTTTGTTAAATTTGTATTCTTTAATAATTTTAGTAGTTGGATGATTAATTGTATTAGATCCTGGTATGTAGATTAATTGTATAGATTGTAATATAACTATGAGAAGTATGGATAACGATGAGTTTGTTTTGTTTCATATCTGCTTCCACAATCAATTAATGTTTTATGCTACATATTATATGGTACGTAATAAATGATGTACGCTGATAAAAGTACCGAACGTTGATAAAAATATAGTAGGTATAAAAAAACCACAAATATTGTCCTAAACGCAAAAAGGAATATAACACGAAAGTTACGAAAACCAAAATATTTTTATGCCTTTTCCATCGTTTTAAAAGGTTAAACGTGAAATACTACCCGGTAAGAGAAAATAGGCTTGTCGAAAATAAGCGTAGGTAATGCACTATGAGATCATCACCTTTGCACCGCACTGAACTCTTAAAGATAAAATTCTACCAGCACGAACTGGACTCCTGGCAGTCCATAATGGTACACTTCAAAGGTAGTTTATTGCCGCGGAATTGCAAACTATGGAATGAGAGTCGTCAGGGGGTTGTAAGATGCGCTATGACATGGGGTTCTTCAAACGTAGAGTTAAAATGGTCTTTTAAAACTGGCAACGCATTATTAACTCCTCTGGGAGGGTCAGCTGCCTGATTACCATACTTTTTAATATAAATAATGCGTAAGCGATACACGATAGACGCGATCAGAAAAAAAACATTTGAAATGATATTTTTGCACGAAAAGAATCATTAAAGACTCAACAATATACAAGAGATACAAAAGATAGAACATCATCATTAACGATAAATTTTATGTAAATATGTGAAAATGTACACAAAAAAAGAGGATGTTATAGGGAAAGGGGATATTGTTTTTGTCTGGCCACTACATTTTGTGAATCAAAATAACGTTATATCCCGCCTGTAATCCCCGAAGGGGTAGGCAAAGGAGTATAGTAGTACACTCCCACGTTTCATCAGTCACGTTTATACCATTTTATAAATAAGGTAACTTTTTAACTTTTTATTATTCTTCTAAGTATAATAGTTTGTTACTTTGTTGCGCCAAATACGCTTTATATTGGAGAGCTTTTTGCTGACAATTATAATCAAAAATACAATTTCACCAATGATAAAAAGTTGCATTATATAAAAAAAGATTGTAAGAATAGAAAATGACATAAATAATTAGTAAAAATAATAGCGATCGATCTATCTGGTATCGATCGATCTGGTATCTACGCACGTTTACGATGCGGGCGGTACTTGCGGCAGAACGGGGTCGGAGGACGAGAGGGAGGGGGGTGTATCGCGCTCTTGCTCAATATTTAGACACATCTTGTTTCTTAGGTCAGATAGTACTTACATATAGTACTCAAGAAGCGAAATGACTTTTTTCACTTTACCCTAAACAATTCTTTTTACAAATGAATAGAAGATGACGAAGCTGAAACAGCGTAGTAGATTAATCATTCACATTCATGATAAGCTTTGTCAAACTATACGAGTCTAAGCCATGGAAAAGTTACTAAATACAATTGAAAAACAGTACAATTCTGTATTATTATTTCACTAAGTACGTCGTGAACTTCCATAAAAATATCGACCTGAAATAAATAACGACTCGCGAATGGGTCTTGAAGAAAGTTTCAGAAACCTGTTAGATTTTGCTGCGCAACACATATTGGCGGATACACCGTAGGCTGTTTTATATTTTAATTGAAAAGCTTAGAGTATTGGAAGAATAGATATTGAATATTAAAGCTTTGGATATTGGAATATTGGACCTTAAAGTATCGTATATTGGATATACAAATATCGTATATTTGAATATTAGGTTTAGACTATTGAGTTATATTTTATGGCGTTCCATAAGGATAAAAAATACATAAATAAGCCTATAACATTTCTTTTCGGAATACAGTTATAATAAATAAAAGGTTTAATAGCATATGTACTAATAATACAACTTTATATAGCATACCTTCAGTGTTGTTTTAATATTGCAATAAAAATCATAATCATCTTACCAGACTTTAAAATAACAGTGACGTATAAAAACATAAATAAAGACATCACGTTTTAACAAAAATATATTAAATAATCTCCGTAGAGCTCGCGTGTAGCGCAAATATACGCTCGCTCCTATAAGCTACGCTATGAACTGTTTCACTCACGTAGGTACTTTTAGACAAAACTATTTCATTTAAATACTTTTACGTACTTCGCATTTAAACTGAAATGTAAAAAAATCCTCGTAGCGCTCACGTGTAGCGCACATTCGTGCTTGTATAAGTTACGGTACGCACTTCCAATGAATTATTTCACTTACATATACTTTTAAACAAAACTATTTCACTTACGTACTTCTGCATAAAAATGTTTTAAAAACTAGTAGATCTCGCGCGTAGCGCATGTTCGGGCTCGTGCGAGATACGTTACGCATTTTCAATTAACTGATTCAATTACTTACTTTTATCTATTCACTTGAACTTTCAAACAAAAAATGTTTCTATTTGTACCTGTAAAGATAATACAATACTTTAGAAGATTTTAAACAGAAAGTGAGCAGTTTTACGGCTGTAAGTTTTAATAATTATAAAATCAAAATATCAAGATAATAAAGAACATTTATTGAGGTCCTTTGGGGGGTAAACAGACAGTACAGAGCGTCAAACTTGTATCTGTGCATTTCTTATAGACTTTACGACCTTCTTTACATGATGTTAAGCTTTTAATTGTCAGTCTAATAATATTCTTTTAGTTCTGTAAAGGACAATTATTTTTAATTATGATTTCCGTATACGGCAGCATGTTAAAATTTAAGAAGAATGAGCACAGTACAATTTCTTTTAGAATGAACACAAACTTAGCTCTATTGTGTTTCAGTCGCGCAGTTGACATAAAATTCAACATAAGAAATATGTATTTAGCGACTATTATTCTTTGAGTCACCGTTGAGTTTCATTCCTCACAAAGGTCGCAACGTTGAACTAATGTGGAGAGTTTTAACGATGTTATCCATCGCGTCAGCGGCAGCCAGAAGCTTCCTGGGTCGTTAGTCCCACAGACCTGCAGTTCATTATTATAACTTGATCATAACGGATAATTATGTCTTTTTCGTTTTTTTTTTTTTTCATATCTAAATGGCGTTAACTATATTTCTATAAGGAATATATCGTACTTAGTGCCAGTAATTATGTAATTATTTTTTATATCATAAATAATGTTGTATTTACATGTTTCTGAAATAAATGTTATTGGGGTTTTATAAATTAAAATTTTCATTAGTGACACGCTGCCTAGATTTGTGCCCGGTGCATGAGAATAGTCTTATCCCCTATTTCATGGTGAAACGTAAGACGTAGTCGGTAAATCGTGGAAGTGTATTTCAATCCTCTACCTACCCCTTCGGGTAAATACAGGTGAAATTTTATGTTACTAATACTCGATTTACCAATAGAAAAGAAAATAGGGAATCGCATGGACGCAATGGTTACTTGCCACTTGCTATGAGCCACGTTTGTGAAGATAATGCAGGGTAGGATTTTCCTAATGGAAAATGAACAGTTCCCTGTATTTTTTCCGCTTTGTAAGCTTTATTGTTTGCACATTGTTAAGTTTGCATTGACTAAGTAGTTATCCATTGTGTGTTATTGTGTAACATTGTGTAACGCTTCTATTGTTTTGTTTACTATAAGGTTGCTAAGAATTAAGGTTTAGCAAGATCGTTGAAAAAGCTCGCTGTACTCGTATAGGTGAAGAAAATAATTTTTGCAAACGTAGTATAACCGGTTTAAAATGAGCGTAAATTAGGTACATGTATTAATGGCGGTATAGATCTGAGATATATTGGAATAATTAAAATGTGTGCGAAGGGAAAGTGCGAGGGCGGCGCGCTGGGCGGGCGGCGGCGGCGGCGCGCAGCGGGTGCGTCACTCGGCCGCCGGCGCCCGCAGCCCGCGCGCCTCTGCTCGCACCGCCGCGCCCGCCGCCGCCCGCCGCGGCCGTACCTCGCCGGTTATTATGCCGGCGCTCCGGGGCTGCTGTCCACGCGCCGCGCGCCCGCCGCCGCGCCGCGTCGCTCCGCTGCCGACGACGTCCACGCGCTCGCCTCGTACTCCCAATCGCTCCCGATTACGCGTTTCACGTCTATAGACCGGAATGTAAATATTTATGGATGTCAGTTTTCAGTTGTTTAGATTGGCTGTGAAATTCAAGGTATGTAAGTAATGTCTGGTGTTTCGATTTTTACACGACAATGTTTATGTCAGTTTAGTTCAGTTTTTTAATCTCGTTGGACAGTTCGAATGAATCGAATCGCTGAACGTAGCACGCATTTTGTATGTTGCACCGAGCTTTGTATTTTTAATAGTATTGAAAGTAATTGCTATCAATAACTACACTTAATGACGTACAGAGTGCCCTTCTATATTTGGATCGATAGTTTACTATTAAACCGCGGTAGTGTTCGACAGATTTTTCGCATCAAATTACATTATTAAACAGAAGAACCGCCAACGCGTTGTGCGCCGCCGCGAATTTGTCAATTTCCATTCTTAATACCTCCGATCAAGAATCCTGCTTTGTGCCCGAAACGAGTGTAAACAATGCTAGATGTGGTTAGCGGAACGTTACAAACACAGCAATTAATATAACATTTACAGGCCAAAAGTTATTTGACAAATATGTAGTTATTTTGTTATTAGTAGCCCTGACTTTAATACAGACACAGTTACAAAGACATTACCATATATAGCAAATATGTACCTACACAGCCTGGTCTAAAAGCCAGCAGTAAGCAGACGGTACCCTGTAGAAATCATTCAGTCTTCAACATTTAAATACTAAATTTATTATTGATGTTAAATTAAAACTAATTCAACATCTCCGGCTGTATATTTCAATTAATACCCGAGTGACTTCTAAGTTATTGATTGGCATAAAATGTTTAGGTGAGAATGAAATCAACAAGGCGTGTTCGGGTACATGAAGATGCTATTCGACATAGGTAATATACATCAGTCATTTAATTATTATTTTATATTATGCGATCAAGTAGATTTTGTAGACGTTTATTTCTATTGTAAAAACTAATATTGTAACCTTCTTTAACAACATAATTCTTTGCTACTGTAGTTAGTTCAAACTAATAACTAGGCGATTAGAACGAGGCTCAACAAAACACTGATAGATAGGCAATCAATTCTGAACATCACAGATCCTACCGAAAACTATTTCAGTCCACAAGCACGCATTAGTTTTCTTACTCAACACAAAGACTCACATTCCCCCACCACGTGTATCAGGTAGATGCATTCCTCCTTAGCAATACATAGAATGGTTCTACATAGTTCATACTCACGACCCAACACAAATTACAACATATTGACAGTTCTGCTTTAAGATTTATATTTTGTTCAAATTTTTAGACAGTAAGTAACAACAAATATTACAATATATTAATAGTTCTGCTTTAAGGTTTGTTTTTTTCCAATGTCACAATAGTATGTAACGGAGTTTATTACGAACAAGCTTTCGAAATCCTTTTAAGACCTGTGGAGACCTTAACGCAGGGCAGGTCATTTGAAACCACACGTTACTTTCTCACACCTATTCTTACATTTTTTTTTCTTTTGCAATTGTTTGTTCCTGTATATGCAAAATGTTTAATAGGTACATACAATAACGTTACGTTAAAAAAAATTATATCCCATATAACAAAACATAAAAAAGAAAATGAAAATCAAATGATTTTTGAACTCTGTAACCATTTTATTCTTTGCGCTGATGAGCCTTCTGTGACAAAGAAAGTAGATTAATTTTTTAATCGCATCCAGTCTCTTACAGGTTGGGCAGAAAGTACTGAGGGCTAAATAAAACTACAGACCTAACCTACTTCATCCTCATTCATCAGTCTGTTCACACAGGTACGCAAATAGTTTCTTACTCCCCCTAACATAAATAGGTACACACATTCGTACATACATACATACGTACCTACATACATACACAAACACACATAGATAGGCATCATTTAAAAAAATGCAAACAATGCGCAACAGTAATTTTACTTTCATAATAACACGCGAAAAGAATTCTACCTCTCTTAGGCAAAATTATTTAATAAACATTAAAATTTTGACAATTATAAAAAAGCCTGTAAATAAATAATTAAAATATTCATTATAAAATGTCAACTTAAAAACTAAGCCCAAGTGTATATTTAATTTAATATTTTTAATAAATATTAACAGAGTATTCATAAGCAATAATGTCTATCAATAGACAAGTATTTGTCTATGGTTTATGATCGTATATATTTTTATGTATTTCATTGATTGTATGTCGGGTCGTATAGAATTTATATATATCGCAGATACAACACTGCCTAATAAAGTTACTGCAATTAAGTTAAAAAGCTTCAAGTTTATTTAAGCTAGCCTTGCAGTTCTTTGATGAACTTTTAAGTTCGCTTGTATCACAATGCAGTAGACACAGAAATAGTCTTTGCATTTAACTTTAAACCATTGTTGTCTTCTATGTAACGTTAACTTATTGTTTTCTTATGCTACGCTATGCTTACGGCTTGTAATTATAAAGTTTTATTTCTGTATCTAAGTAGATTTATGTTTAAAACGATTTAATTGTTTTGATTCTGTAACCATCAATAAAAATGTGACGGACACGTTTTACAAATTATAATTGATGTCATCACGCCAGTTCCCTTATGGGAAAGGTAGGGAGCACGGAGTGTCAAATATCTCTATCATTGCAATCCTGAAGTATTTCTTTTTTCTTCTTATTTAAACAATATTAATAATAATTAATATGCAACAACAGTGCAGCACGCCCTGTTTAAGTGGAACTATGGAGACCTTGGTCTCCGTTATTGACACATTAACATAACCGCACTTTTTAATAATAGGTATTTACTTGGCAAGCATGGTACACCATAAGCCAAACTTTTGCTTACCATCAGGCGAGGCTGTGACCAAGTACTGGCCACTGGCTGGTATACTAAATAAAAAAAACTTTCTAATAATATTTAAGTTCACCATGCGCTCTCTGAAAGCTGTGACGTGAGCTTAGTATGTGTAGTATGTACTTAACCGTGAGCGTTGGCGGTTATGTTATCAGAGATAATGGGTAATGATAATTTGCATTGATAAATTTATATAAGTGGTTCCGATAAAACATACGATAACATTATCAACTGTAATTCCAGTAGATTAATCCTGACTTTAAAACTTCTAAGGTGGCCTCGGAAATCAATAGCATTCAGTTTGTACCGTGAATTGAAAGGCGTACGACTTATTACAGAAATGCTTTTTTAATCGTCGTCCGCTGCCGGCCCCGGCGGGCCAGTATACAGCGTGTTAACTATATTTTTAATCTGTTGAAAGTGGAAACTTAAGCTCATTGGATTTTTTGTAAGTGATCTTTTAACGTACTATATTGTTGCATATGTTAGTATTTTAATGTTGTTTTTAATATTTATGGGCCCAAAAAATTAAAATATGTTTGTGGTGTTAAAAATCTGCATCCATAATGCAAAAATAAAACGTATATTTCTTAATTCTTATATTCCAAGGTATTTTAAATCTTGCACCAATTGTATTCCGTTTCTCCTTTTCGCTGCCCATACGATTTTCCTTATTAATATTTCTCATGGTAAGATCTTAGATGTGGCGAAATGTTAACAGTGATTCTTCCATTTTAGTGAAAAAATATTTAGTGCAGTAACCTTGGCCACTATACATATAACAGCACAAACAATTGTCTGTATTTGTTTCTCTTAACATATCCATCGTTATTTAATTTGAACGAGTATTTTTACTTTCATA
Source organism: Parelbella ahira ahira (assembly GCA_018244795.1). Lineage (NCBI taxonomy): Eukaryota > Metazoa > Arthropoda > Insecta > Lepidoptera > Hesperiidae > Parelbella > Parelbella ahira. The sequence goes on from DWME01008854.1 coordinate 8,755, forward strand.
AGACCAATCATTTTACATGATTTAGAATATTACAAATATCTGCGGACGACCTACGATCATTTGATCCCAAATTAGTCATAACCATAACATATACATGACTATATACATAAATTTCAAAATATATAATTATGTACAATGCACATATGTAATTTTATACCCACACCGAGAACAAACACTTGTGCTCATCACACAAATATTTGTTCCGGGTGAATCTCGCACCCACAGCTTACTGCTCCGCAGTCAGGGTCGTTAACCATTACATTACCAAGCCGCTCGAATTACCTCACAAATATTAAAAATTATGATCCACCTAAAAATTATGTTCTACAATTTTTATCAGTGCGGTACTTTACTTTAATAATCTAAAAGTAACTTAACATCACTCCTGTTACCCAGCGGATTGTAGTACTCCGACTTCTTACCGGTTATGTTACACGTCTCATGAATCAGGTGGGAAGACTATTGACATACACTGGGCACAAATCCAACTCCTTGTTAGGCATTTAGGAATTAGGAATGTTAACTTAGAACAATCCAATAATACTTCGCCCGACCCGATTAAACGACCTACGAGACAGTCAAGTTCTATTATAATAATGTGACTAGTAGGCCACCTAGTTTACTGAAAAGCCAGCTAATCATTTGCAAAGTGTGTTAGTCAGATGAAGCGCCCCATCTAATAATCGTCCGATTAATAAATCAATCAATCTAACAATTGGTCGAGCAATAAATCAATATACATATCTAGTAACCGATTTTTCCATCCATTAATCTATGAATTGATCTTGGATCGATCGATCCATCAATCGATCAATCGATCAATTGCTCGATCAATAAGTCAATTTTGACCAAATACATTTGAAAAATTCTTAAGAATAGGCTGGCCTAAGCTTTCCTGTACCTCTACTAACGGACATAGGCCTCCTCTAAGACATACACTGTTTTATATATTTATTCAATTGTGCATTTAAAACGAAGTATCCATTACCGACTAATACAAAAGCAGAAAGGAAATCTACAAGACCATAATTTTGTATATAGCACTGACGACCCTCCCTCACTTGGCTTCGGTGTAGTCTATAGTTTTTTTACATAAAAATACTCGTATGTCTTTAAATCTGAACTTCAAATCTAAAATTTTATAAAATTGTTGTTATTGTGCATTTCCCTCGGTAAACATATTTAATTTCATTCTACCCACGCTTTGATTGACTGACTGATTTGGACCCAAAAATATTATTGTTACTTTTTAGTTAGGCAAAGCCTTGTGAACGTTTTCGTGGGTAAAGATGAGTAATAGAGACATGCAAACACACACGAAATAATTATACAAATAGGTAACTATTTGATAACTTAGATTACTATTACAATTTTTGTAGCGGTGTCAGATTTTTTGAAAACATAATATACTCATGTTACTCGATGATATGAAGCTTTTTGTAGACGAAAAAATTTTCAAAATCCGTTAAGGAGTTTTGGAGCTTATTTGTTACAGACAGATATACATAAAAGGAAAAATGTGTTGTTGGAATATTAGTTTAAATATATAGTGCATTCAATAGGTAGTGGACCGAAGGTGGTAAAGGAGATTATAACCGACCAGATCATTTAAAACTAATGTCAATAAAATATTCAATTTTTAATTGTTCCGTATTAACTCATCTTTTAATTTATGTCATTATTTATACATATATCAACTAACCAAATCTCATTTACTTAACAGAGCTATAACCCAAGTCGGGGAAAATTAACTTAGTTACTTTAACATGGCTGTTCGTATATTCATACGTAGCAGAATAATTGAAGGTGACGTCTACGCAATCTTCGTAGCCAGCTAATTTTGTGAATTATTTAAAATGTTTTTGACTAAACACATTGATAAATTGTTATTGTTTTCACGCCAGGGTTACGTCTTACAGGTCAGGCAGAGAGGACAAATAAATAAAAAAATAGATACTAGTAGCATAAACTTTATGATTTCGTTGTTTGTGTTGCGTATTAAAATGATAAACGTCAGAACGGTGACTTTGTCACCAGTTCATGTCACACGCACTTCTCACATTTGGCATAGACAAATAGGGTAACGGCCCCATTAACGGGTATTATAAAAAAAGTTGAATTTTGTAACGTGACTGCGATTAAGCTATTCTGATTATTTTCTGAGTGATGCCTGGCCGTGTGTGTGTGTGTAAATTATTTTTGGCGGTATGATATATCGACAATTAATCAACACATGGAAGTCCGCGACGTAGTGTTTGAAAGGGTTCAGTGAGACTTAGATCCGATTAGAATTTGAATTTAATCGGTGAAATCGTATCTACCATAGACATTCAGAGAAATCTTATAAATATAAAATATAGATTATTTGCACTTGAAAAACTACGTCGAATCTCTCAACCCGCATCACAATCTTACCACGTGTTGCAAAGATATCGTGTCTCAAAAATTTCTAAAAAAAAGTTCGCTCAGAGTAAGTATCTTTTTCTACATATTTTAGTCAGATTGATATTGTTCTCATAGATGACTTATTTGCGCTTAGAAGACTCCTTGATAATAACGGGCAGTTTTAAGGATAGCCTGGAATAGCAACCGTTTTACAAATTTTGTCTTATT